>JAOEHK010045340.1:0-22493 GCA_025447835.1 Labidoglobus nevermanni | reverse complement strand
CGTTCACCCAGAGACGCAAGTTCCAACTTGGAGATCTGAGGTTGTACGGAGAAAAATTGATTATTAGGAAGGAAGTCCCAAAAAGGTTAGTTTAGGTTAGGGGGTCTACAGGCCAAAATAGTTTGGGAAACACTGATCTATACCGTAATTTTATACACCAATTTCAACTTTTAATAAGTCATAGTTTGTTTTCATTGGCGTTAATCAAGGACAAGTTACAGAAATAGGACCTCGGGTATACCCCGTGTTTGTACCTTGGCCCAGGAATTCGAAAAAATCATTGCTTGAGCTCAACGTCACATCTTCATGGGTAAAACCCGTGCCTGATTTTGATGTAAACGTTGTCTAGTATCAGGGACGAATATGGGCGAATACCCTTGCTTTAAACCAACTAAAAGATGCTAGCAGACAACTAGTTTGAAATGCCAATTATGAAATATGTTTATCTCTACATATATACCAAACTTTTTTAGAATTTCAACTTGACATTTAATAAGTTATAGTTTATTTTTATTGGCTTTAATCAGGGACGACCAGTTAGAGAAATAGGACCTCGGGTATACCCCGTGTTTCTACCTTGTCCCAGGAATTCGAAAGAATTATTACTCAGGCTCTAAGTCACATCTTCATGGGTATAACCTGTGCTTGTTTTTGATGTAGACGTTGTCTAGTATCAGGGACGAATATGGGCGAATACCCTTGCTTTAAACCAACTAAAAGATGCTAGCAGACAACTAGTTTGAAATGCCAATTATGAAATACGTTTATCTCTACATATATACCAAACTTTTTTAGAATTTCAACTTGACATTTAATAAGTCATAGTTTGTTTTCATTGGCGTTAATCAAGGACGACCAGTTAGAGAAATAGGACCTCAGGTATACCCCGTGTTTGTACCTTGGCTCAGGAGTTCGAAAAAATCATTACTCGAGCTCTAAGTCACATCTTCATGGGTACAACCCGTGCCTGTTTTTGATTTAAACGTTGTCTAGTGTCAGAGACCAATATGGTGGAATACCCGAGTTAGTTAGCTACTTCTGGCCGAGGTACAAAGGACAAACCCGGGGAATACCCTTCATCTTCCGGTAATAAGACTATAATTGCACGTGCTTGACCTACATTACACCGAGGCTATATAAGGTGGCTAGTTTACCATTTTGAGGTACGGCCAATCAAATAATCGGATATCGGCGCTAAATCGCACCAAGAACCATCAAATGATGGTCTGAATTATGCATATTTTAATAGTTTCTTATCACTTTCAGCAATGTAGCGTTTCGTCGAAGACGCCCTCAGGTATTCTGATTTTTGTGGTTAATTCTAAGGGAGTGGACCAACGACATTCGGTTTTGCAACGGAATATTTAACCATGAGCCTACCGAGTGGTTGCTGCTAAAATGGTCAATTTCGATTTGTTGAATAATTGAAAATTGTGAATGTTGCGCAATATTATGTGGCAGATGGCAAAATCGGTTTAATCTTGCGATTTTTATCGGGATTGGAAATGGCATCGTTGAAGCGCATTTCCCTTGTGAATGATTGGACATTTGGCATATGGAAAATGATATGGAAAACATTGAAATATCAATTTGCGCCGCACCGTAAATCACGTGATCGCAAATGCGATACGCCGGCGATCAAAGTGTGCGATCAATAAATGGCAACATTACAACTTTATGAATGCGAAATTGCGGACGTAGACGAACGCGATATTGATTTGCACATTTTTGCAATAAACCAAACACCCCCGAACGCGCGAATGTAAAACTCATCCTGTCGAAGCCTCCACCGCCTCCACCAAGTGAATTCAATTCGAATCAGTCTGGCGAGCGGCAAGTGCTGCTGCCCTGTCGCCTCCAATTGAGATATACGCCCGGTATCTGCAGCAGGGGAGGCGGCAGCATCCCCGGCTGCTGTGTGGATCGCGCAGTTTATTGAAATATTCGCCGCCACGAGCCATTGCATATCGCACTTTCGCATCGCATGCATAATAGCCACGTGGATATTGACGTTCGCCCACCCCCCACCTCCCCAACCACCCTCTCGCCGCCAAACTGCCGACGAAACAATTAAGCCGCAACGCGACATTAATTATGAAGTGCGGCGCATTTGTCAAGTTTAGGTTGGGTTGCGTGGTGGCGCGATTTAAGAGCATCCGACCCAGGACGCATTTGCATATTCGTTAGCAGAGCAAGAAACTCTCCTTGAGGACGGATCGCTATTCAAAGACTCCACAAGTTCTGCGCCGGAGATGAAAATTTCTGGCCGGAGCAGTGACCGGAGTTGTGGGTTCATTTTGCGCGTACGTTTGATGGCTGCTTTGCGATTAATTAAATTACTCTAATTAAAGCATGAAAACTGGATGGTGGGCCATATTGGGGGTGGCTGGTGGCGCATTCTCGCTCATTACATGCGACCGTCTCGCTTATAATTTTCCATCTACGCGCCTAATTTGCATATCCCTGCCAAAACCGAGCAACAAACTTGCCACAACTACCCTGCTGTAGATATGATGGAATTCGTGAAGCTCATCTAAGAGCTACGTTGCCAAATAAAGTAAAGCCCACTGCAATTTCATTGTTTTTTTACAGTACTACTTACAGACAATGCAATTTTGCACCCGGAATTGTTTGCTTTACTGCGAATTGGATTATTTTGGCTGCATTTTACAACGCAACTAAATTTTAACTCTCATTTAATGGTGATTACAGTATATATTGCCGTTAAAACTATATTCCCCATTTCATTTCAAATTGCTACGACTATTATGCTTTACTTTTTGAGCTTATTTTGGTAAAATATGATTTATTTGCAAATTTATCGCGGTGATTTTTCCATTCTGTCCTTAGATTAATTGATTCTGTAAATTTTTAGAATTTTCAGCCTGAACAAGTGCAGAATCCCAGAAGATCTGTCATCAAGTCTGAGGTTATTTTGCTAAAAGTTAGGTTAACGCTACAATAAGCTTCATTTTCAAATTGTTTCTCGGTGATTTTTCCAGTTTGTCATTAGTTTGATTGAAGAAATAAAATTGATAGACTTCAACCAGAACAAGGTCAGAACCTGAGTAGTTCTATCATCAAGTCTGAGGTTATTTTGCTAAAAGTGAGGTTAACGCTACAATATTCTTCATTTTCAAATTGACTCTCACTGATTTTTCCACTTTCTCCTTAGATTAATTGAAAAAAGAAGATTTTAGACTTTTCAGCTAGAACAAGGGTAGAACCCGTGAAGATCTGTTATCAAGTCTGAGGTTATTTTTCCAAAAGTTAGGTTGATTGCTAAACAAAAATTTCTTCTTTTCTACCAGAACAAGGGAAGAACCGGAGAAGTTCTATCATCAAGACTGAGTTTATTTTGGCAAAAGTGAGGTTAACGCTACAATATGCTTTATTTTCAAATTGTTTCTCGGTGATTTTTCCACTTTGACCTCACATTGATTAAAAAACATTTTTTTTTACAATTTTCAACCAGAACAAGGGCCGAACCCGAGAAGATCTGTTATCGAGTTTGAGGTTATTTTGCTAAAAGTGAGGTTAACGTTGCAATATCTTACATTATCAAATTGTTTCTCGGAAAACAAAATTTCGAAATTTTTTCAACAAGAACAAGGTCTTAACTTTTTCGCGAATAAGATTGGACAATTTCAGTGGTCCATCCCTGGTCACGTGCTATCAGCGGCGTAGGCAAACTTGGGTATTCGCGGGGGTGCGTTAAATTCGCAGCGTTTGGCACGCACTTTGATGACAATGAGATTGGTAATTAATTGTGTGGATTTATGGCAACTCTTACGACACAATGGCATGCTGGGAGGTTAGGCGGGCGACTTGCCAAAGGGTATTTATTGAGGAGTTCTTGCGAAGCCGGCTGCATAATTATTTCCGGTGTCGCGCGCGTCGATTCGATACGCATGGCGATAAGTCGCGTAAATCGCGATTCAAGTGACATTCGCACATGTCGCCATTGCATGCGCGGTTGCCAGCTCTAGCCACAACCTATAAATAAATGCGTGCCTCCGCGTTGATGTTGCGCCATCGCTATGGAGGAGGATTGCGAATGCCCGATCTATCCGAGTTTGCAATCTGAGAAAGTGATCACTTGGAGACCACATGACGCGTGTTTTGTGTTCGCTTCCCATGCCTGGATATGCTAATCTAGGTCATTCGCATATCTACATCGCTTTTATATCCGTTTTATTGACTGCAATCTATAAACTCTTAGCTGCTGGTGATCGCCACTCGAAGATATTGCCAGCAACTATCTTGCAATTCAGAGTTAAGTTCGATTCACTGAAACTATTTCAATCATTTCAATTCCCTGGCATTTCTCGTGTACTTGGCAATTAAAATCATTTGACCTGGCTGAGCTTTTCAATCGAGGCGAAGCCATTAGCCGCAGCATCTCGAAGACGCACGTATTTATATCTCCCTGGTGAGCGCAGCCTCTTCGGCATTAATCCGGCGCATGGCTATTTTATAATGCGCGATGCGTCCATATTAGGCCGTGATTTATTTATCCGAGTTCGCATATCGCGCTGTTGCACTTTACGTCTGCCGCCGCCGCCGCCGCCCCCGCCCCCAACCCCGCCGACGTTTTGCGCAGTTTCATTGCCGATGCAATTTTATAGGACTTTACGTCTTTGCAGCGCATTTTTTACCGCGTCTGGCCGCATATGTGCGCTTGATGAAAATGCGACTGTATGCGCCAATTTGTGCTGCTCACACATGTGCGCAAAACTCCAAACTGCTTCTTTATGCTCAGCTCCCAATTTGGCTCGGAATCTGCTTCTAATTGACGTACCTTTTGTTCTAGCTACCTTTTTACTTCGTCTATCTAGAATTGCATTAAAATCTTATTTGTCTACACACGCCATATAAATAATTGACAAAAACCGCTCAGTAGTCCACTGCTAAAACATTCAGTTGCGATACAGATAGTCCCGCGTTCAAATCGAGGCAAAGACGGACTTTTAAATTTCATCGATATATTCGACTACCTCACAAATACTCTGAGGACAAATCACAGATTTACTGTGTGGCATTTTTCAAATTGCAATATGCGGTAGTTGATAAAAATAAATTAGTAAATTATGCAATTGATCAAAAAGTAAATGGATTACAATAATTAAAGAAAACTGCTGTTTTTTGATTCAGCTACAATTTTATTTCCTCTGTCAAGAATTGCATTAAAACCTTATTCTGTCTACATATGCATCTGCCATAAATACACAACGAAAGTAATTTACGAAAACCTCTCAGTAGTCCACTGCTAAAACGTCCAGTTGCGATACAGAGAGTCCCGGGTTCAAATCGTGGCAAAGGTTGACTTTTAAAATTCATCGATATATTCAGCAATCTCACAAATACTCTGAGGACAAATCACAGATTACCGTGTGGCATTTTTCAAATTGCAATATGCGGTAGTTGATAAAAATAAATTAGTAAATTAGGCAATTAATCAAAAGTAAATGGATTACAATAATTAAAGAAAACTGCTGTTTTTTGATTCAGCTACAATTTTATTTCCTGTCAAGAATTGCATTAAAACCTTATTCTGTCTACATATGCATCTATCATAAATACACAATAAAAGTAATTTACGAAAACCTCTCAGTAGTCCACTGCTAGAACGTTTAGTTGCGATACAGAGAGTCGCGGGTTCAAATCGAGGCAAAGGCGGACTTTTAAATTTCATCGATATATTCGACTACCTCACAAATACTCTGAGGACAAATCACAGATTTACTGTGTGGCATTTTTCAAATTGCAATATGCGGTAGTTGATAAAAATAAATTAGTAAATTATGCAATTGATCAAAAAGTAAATGGATTACAATAATTAAAGAAAACTGCTGTTTTTTGATTCAGCTACAATTTTATTTCCTCTGTCAAGAATTGCATTAAAACCTTATTCTGTCTACATATGCATCTGCCATAAATACACAACGAAAGTAATTTACGAAAACCTCTCAGTAGTCCACTGCTAAAACGTCCAGTTGCGATACAGAGAGTCCCGGGTTCAAATCGTGGCAAAGGTTGACTTTTAAAATTCATCGATATATTCAGCAATCTCACAAATACTCTGAGGACAAATCACAGATTACCGTGTGGCATTTTTCAAATTGCAATATGCGGTAGTTGATAAAAATAAATTAGTAAATTAGGCAATTAATCAAAAGTAAATGGATTACAATAATTAAAGAAAACTGCTGTTTTTTGATTCAGCTACAATTTTATTTCCTGTCAAGAATTGCATTAAAACCTTATTCTGTCTACATATGCATCTATCATAAATACACAATAAAAGTAATTTACGAAAACCTCTCAGTAGTCCACTGCTAGAACGTTTAGTTGCGATACAGAGAGTCTCGGGTTCAAATAGTGACAAAGGTTGACTTTTAAAATTCATCGATCTGTTCGGCAACCTCATAAATACTCTGAGGACAAATCACAGATTACCGTGTGGCATTTTTCAAATTGCAATATGCGGTAGTGTGATAAAAATAAATTAGTAAATTATGCAATTAATCAACAAGTAGATAGATTACAATAATTAAGGAAAACTGCTCTTCTTTGATTCAGTACAATTTTACGTCCTCTGCCTAGAATTGCATTAAAACCTTATTCTGTCTATATATGCATCTGTCATAAATACACAATCAAAGTAATTTACGAAAACCGCTCAGTTGTCCACTGCTAAAATGTTCAGTTGCGATACAGAGAATCTCAGGTTCAAATCGTGACAAAGGTTGACTTTTAAAATTCATCGATCTGTTCGGCAACCTCATAAATACTCCGAGGTCTTATCATAGACTACTCTGGGGCATTCTTGACCCTGCAATATGCGGTAGATTGGGTAAAATAAATAAGAAAATTATGTAATTAATCAACAAGTAGTCCCCTGAGTAGTCCACTGCTAAAATGCTCTGTTGCGGTACAGAGAGTCTCTGGTT
This sequence comes from Labidoglobus nevermanni, assembly GCA_025447835.1. NCBI lineage: Eukaryota > Metazoa > Arthropoda > Insecta > Coleoptera > Staphylinidae > Labidoglobus > Labidoglobus nevermanni. Next base: position 15,540 of record JAOEHK010045340.1, on the reverse strand, counting down.
CAATCCCTGGCAAAAAGTTGACTTTTAAAATTCATCGATATGTTCGACAACCTCACAAATATTAGATGTAGATGTAGATGGACTACAATAATTAAGGAAAATTACTCTAGTCAGTTCTTAAAAAAAGTTGAATAATTAAAATCTAGATTGAATATGATTTCATTTGCTGCCGCCACAGGCAAACAATTACTTGAAAAAATGTAATAAATTACGCTAAACTGCTGATTAAAATGAACGTGACTAATTGGCACGCAATTATTGAAAAGTTGAAATAAATCTTGGTTGATTTTCGCTACGCCATGGCAAATGTAATTAATCAAGTTGGCAACAGCGCATTTTTCGCTTCTGAGGCGAGTTGTTTAATTAGCGATTTGTCCATTTTTACATTACTCTTCTGGAATAATTAGAATTGTTTCGGTTCGTCACGCATGCGCATCCATAATCTGAATGGAAACATTTCTTAAACAAAATATCTTGACGCAACCGTGGAAGCACATGTTCTGAAATATATTAAAGAGCCGCTACGTGCTTATGACCCTGGCGCCAGGCGCAGGATAATATTAGTGGCAGCGTTGCCAAATCGCGCGCACGTATCGTTCGCGTTGCCGCTATTTATAATAAAAACGTTATTTATCGCGTGCAATAAAGTTCCCACTCGGCGGGCATCAACATTTGATTTAGAACGCCTAAGAGATTAGGATGTAAATAATTCACTCGGTTTGCATCCGGTTTTTTCGGTCGCCACATTCCGGAAGTGTCGTTCGCGCTAAAGTCGCCGCAAGTGTGCGCAATTAATTTACGCTCCTCTTCCTCGCTGTTCCTTGCCCCCCAGCGAGCGGGAAGCTCGTTTCCGCGCCCTCCGGCTTGGCACGCGGGGCGGTATGGCAGATACAAGTTCGGTATATAGTTAATGGGATTTTGATTACAACTCGTGTCGGCGACGTTCTCGTCCTCGCTGCGGCACTGATTCTCACCCCACTCTAGCATTCCCGGAAACGAACAAAGCATGACAATGGAAAAACTGCAGGAATGCACTAAAGACAATTGACTCCTTGACTCCTCCCCAGATTTTCGCACAAACTAATTCGGGTTCGAGCGAACACGCTTTTTTACAGCCGCTTTATTGCACTTCCGGGCTGGATGGCTTGTAGACAACCGTCTTAGACTGACTCCCGCACCATTTCATTATTCATCTTCATTTTCAAGCCACAATTTGCGAGCAACTTTCGCAGAATTGTGGCATTTGCCAATAGTTTGGATTCTCAGCGAATGCGAGTGGCAGGTGAATTGTTTTAGGCAAATGTTAGAAGAAGTGAAATTGAAATAAGATGCAAAACTGTCTGCGAATGGCCTGCAGAACGACATGCGGATCGAGCATTGGGATAAAGTTGCAGCACGTAGATGTGGGAATAAGATTTGCGAAGCAATAAAAATGTAAAGGAGTGAGGACGAAAGCTGCTGCTTGCTGCAGACTTGGCAACTAGCAGCAAATTGCAAATTATATTTGTATTCAATTTGAAGGCGCAACACGGATGCTGCTTACTTCCGATGGTCATTCTGCCATTTTGCCAGCAGAAATGTCCAAACTTTGCCAAGCAATACGTACAACTCACTTGCTATGCAAATGCGAATAAAATGACATCAAGCAGCTACAGTAACATCAGCCTAAAGTCAAATCATCTAGATGTAAACCTCCTACAACACGGTTTCTTTATAACACAATTAGAAAATCTCTTCATTGCCAGCAAATGAAATTTGTGGCATCTTAGAACTTGGTAAATCAAGGAGGCTAAGGATATGGCTATAGAGGACGTTCAAGATTTATTGGTGGAAATCAAATCGATTCTGAGGACACTAGCATTGATGAATTGATAGATTATGAGAAAAATTACAAGAAGTTTAGATGAACATCTCGAGACATTATTTTATACAGACTCTACTGAAGAAAGTAGAAAATTCAATTATAGATTTCTTTAATAGGGGATAAGATGTAATAAAAATTAACTTGTTTCTTTAATATTATAAAGCGATTTGTTCTTAAGAAGTTTTCGAAACGTAATTGTGTTTTTGTATTGGCTTTAGACCTAATACCTCACGGCATTTTCTAAGAACCCATATACCATGTTACAGGAGGGTTGCCTAACATTTTGTAAGCAAAAATGCCATTCCGATTCTCATTTATATTCTCTAGAAAATAATCGCGTTCGAAATGAATTGCAAGCAAATTTCTACTCGATGAAACACTAAAACTGGAAATAATTTATTCTCAACACGACTTCGGGCAATCTTAAATAAATGTTGTTTTTCACCCGACATACCAACAAGTAGAACAATGTCGATTGTGATCAAAACCACTTCAAATCAAGCTTGCATTTGCAGCAATGTAAAAACTTAAATTTCCTTAGGATACTTTGATGGAAATGTTTAAAAATTCAACGTTTTAATGATTGATGCATGCGAAAGTGAAAGTGGCGGTCGAAACATCGATGATTTCGTGAAAAATGGTTCGCAAAAATACTGCGTGCTGAGGGAAAGCATGGAAATTGACTTAACAAATGCGAAATGTTTAGTTAAAATAATACACAATTCCATTTCGAGTAAGCACTGCGTATTATTGTAGGGAAATTTGCATTTTCTGAGAGCAGGCGCTCGCAGAAATAATTTCGCAGCACTCGGAAGCGGAAAAGTTGCGCCGCTTTACCGGCGGGCAAACCACGGAAACGGGCGGGAAGAGGGCGAGCAGTAAAACGATGGCCGGCAGAAACGTCTCAAGTCGCGGATGAAAAGAACGCTGGACCACGATGCGAAAGTTTGCGATGTTGCCGTATTTGCATAGACAAACAATGCCTTCAGTGAACCGTGCTCCACTTTCCTGTTTCATAGCTGCTTTCCTATCCAGCAATATATCGAAATTTCGTATCTTTGCTCTCCATCTGCCACTTCCGGAAACAGACCTTGTTAATGTCACGCACGTGTCAAGTTGCAATGTGAATATCTGGCCAAATATTGTTTCTGGGTCAGATGTGAGCAAGGCAAGAAAAATGTAATTTTCATTTGGTGTGGAATTGGGTCATTGTGCAAGGAAGAGCCCTGAGGTACAGGGAGAGACCAAGAGGATGCGGCTGGCAACCGGAAGGTGCACCGAATATTTATGAGTCATTTCGCAGCGCCTGCTGAGGTGATTAAGAATTGATGCAGAATTGAAATTGCGGGTAATTGCGGTTGGTGGGCCGAAAAGCTGCAAGCTATGAGATAATAACAGGCTAATCATTGCGCAATCAAACATGTATGCGACGAAGTTTGCGTATCGGAAAAGTTCTCACACGACGAGGCAGGACGAGGCAGGACGAGGCAGGACGCGCCGAATTGAACGAGCCGCTGCATAAGTAATGAGAAGCGAATGAAACTTAATCGAATTTCACAGCTATTTCCGCTCGTTTTCTGCGTTTCCACGAGGCCGATGATGGAATTGCCAGCGAAACAAAGTGGCCGAGATAATAACGTCAATTGATTTCCGGCAACGATCACAATTGTGCCGCTTGTTAGATGCAGACCGCCCGCTGCAATTCCCATTATCGGACGACCTTTGACCTCCTCGCCACGACCACGAAAACCCAATTTATTAACCACAACCACAACCATGTGAAACAAAGGCTCATCACTTTGAGATTTGACTTTCAGCTATTTTGCTACCGATTCCCCTTCCAATTCCTGATGCCAACGGGTGGTTATAAGCTCCTGGTGACCTGAGGATGTAGAGCAGGAATGGCCAACCAACAAATAACTCGCAGAACTCTGTGGTATTACCCGGAGGTTTATTGTGCCTTTACCCAGAAAGCATCAACCTCATTTTGCACAAAATAACTACTGCTGCACGAACCTCAGGTATTCCCTGTTCTTGTTCAACGCGGATCGGGTTAGCCGTGCCTGGTGTAGAGCAGTGGTTTCCAAACTCTAGCCAACCATACCTCCCCTAATAGAAAAATGTTAATTCGGTGACTCCCCCAATTATGTCAATTTTATAATAATGGTAACCCTCTTCGGGTACCGATATTCCCCGTCTTGTTAAATTATTTATAGTCCCCCTTGTACTTGACTGCACCTCTTCAGGGAGGCGCACCTTCCAGTTTGGAAACCTCTGGTGTAGAGGATGCACCAGGGAAGGTGCAAGCCTGATAATTAATTCATTATGCATCTGCGTGCAGTCACAAGTTGCAATCTATGGCGCCTGGAGGGCCATCCATCTGACGTCTTCTTGGAAGCTGGGAACCGCATCCCCGAACTCATCCGAGTTGACAATTAATGCAGGAGTTTGCTATTCTCTTCAGCTAATCGTTGACCGCTTGTTCGGGCTACCTGGCCACTTTGCAGTAGCGAGGAGTAGCGAAATGGTGTTCTTTATGTTTTCGCGGAAATGCGAAAATTTTCATTAAAGTTAATAGCTGCAAGTTGCAGGCAGAATGCCGCTGCTTGGCGCTGAGCGCGATAATAAAATTTACGTTTATTGCTGCAACATGTTCGTGCTGCTGCAAGACGCCCTTCGCCACACAAGTAGCGGAGCGCTTTTCTATAATCGGTGCGACCTAATGCGTCTCGCTGTAAAAAAAGAACTCGCTAATTTATTGCCGGCCAACTACTTGGAATCGCCAGAAACTTTCACGCTATTTCCAAATCCAATGGCTTCTCAGCGCAATAACTGAAACGTTTCAGCTCCCTGTAGCGGTCATTGTGCAACTATTGCAACAACAATATCGCACTGCTTTTATGCCACCATCAAAACTTCCCAATACCTCAGTTTCCACGCTCAAATTACCCAACTTGGTACTGTTGTCTTATCCGATAACATAAATTTTTATTCCTCAAATATTTCCAGTATTGTTAAAAGCTCATTATTCGCGGGGATTACGTTCCAAAAGAATCCTCCGAATATCGAATCCGCTAATACGGGAACAGCGAATACGGAGCGTTTACTGTAGTTGCAGTGTCATCAATTTGTCAGCTTCTTTACTGCGTTGAGAAGATTCAAAGTTTGTAGTCATTTATCAAAATCGCGCGTTTGGCAGGTGGAAACTGCCACTTGTTCAATGAGGTCCTTAAATTCATCAGCATTTTCCGATTGGCGGGTATTTCCGATCATTTCGAGCAGCAAACTCGCATAAAATAAAGTGGCGATTGTGGCGCTGCCGTTTATCAAAGACTTCCTGGTCTTGGTCTCGCCGGCAGCACATGGAGAAGATGTGCCTTTCGTATCCGCTGTCATTGGCAGTGCACTGAATTGGCGATACATTGTCGTCCCTTGTGGTCATGTTTTACTTGCACGCAAGACGCGAACGAGATCGCCGCCGGATGAGAGGAAGGAAAGGCGTGCTGAAGGGAAAAACGCGCCGTCAAGACAATTTCCATTCGGCGCATTTCAACCACGCCTGCATCCATTCATTCAACATCAACGTCGTTCGCCCTTCAGGCGCATTGTCGGATGGCAAGTTTCGGGAGGAAACTGGCCGAAACTCCTCAAGCTGCAGCAGCCTGCTCAAGATGCTTCCGCCGGAAATATACGACTCTTGGGGTCCTCGCTCCTATCAGTTATTTGTGTTTCTATTCTCCGCATGCGCCTCGGTTCTTGGCCCGGATATCAATGTTTAGAGCACGGATTATTTACCAATTTATTGCAAGCACGCAGCTTTCAGATTTCAGGTATCAGTGGTAGTCTCTCTGTGGCTCTGTGATTAATTACAAGCCTCATCATTCGGCTTCGACGATCATCTTCGATTTGTAACCCTTTTTCCTTTTCGTTTAATGATAAATCAAATCCAAGCAATTGCTCTGATCATCTACCGTTCCAACACTTCCTATGTGATTAGCCGTGTAACAAGATAAAGGCCAACAATGAAGCAACTCGAAATAACATTACTTAACTTGACAGTCGTATTAATTTCGATACGCTCAATAGATTGACCAGCGCAAGGAAGCAGTGAGACGGCGAAAAGATTTATGAGCAGCTATTGAGCGTGAAAGTAATTTACTTCGCGGCCGAGCCAGGACTTTCACCTTCTCGCCAGCATCAAATGGCAGCTGAACATCATCTCATTACCGATGACCATTGCATCATGACGAGCAACGACCGCGTGCCAAGCACGCATCTCGAGTCCAGTCAGCAAGACAACTAGTTAGACCCCAAAACCCGGGGAATACCCTTCAAATGAGTGGATATTTGATATTCCTCGTTCTTGCCCGTTACATCTCCCTTTATTCCAAACTGGAATTTGCTTGAATGGATTGAATGTTCCTAAACCAAGGTGCAAAGAGCAAACACTGGATATGCCACAAGTTTCAAGAAATCGCTTCGAATTGGGTTGGTTCTACTGACAAACACGAGGAATGCACAAAATCCCCTTTACCCAATTGACTAATCCACGATACATAATAAACAATGGAAACAAACCAAAAATTTCAAAGGGCCCCTACAACATACCCTAGGTTGCCGCGGCTCCCAATTTGAGAAACTGTAAGTTGGACAATTATCTGGGTACATTAACTTACTTCCCACTTCTCGCTAACGCATCTTTTTCGTTATAACTTTCGAACCAAGAGATTTTACCAAGAGTATGGTATGTGGACAGGAGCAGGAGACTACAAACCACATACTAGACACCTTCGAGGTGATTTCTAACAACAGGCAGCTGATAGGAAAGAGGAAATTCTTGACGGCCTCTGAAATCTTCATTGCACTTCATAGAGAGATCTTGTCTTTCCTTAGGGATATCTTAGACGACCCTCTTGGATTCTGAATTTAGGCTGTAGTTCAACAGGCTTATTAGGCCTCAGTGCCTGAGGGAACAAACCCCCAAAATCGCACCCACTTTTAATAAATGTCCCAAGAGTAAATTGAAGATCCCCAATATGCCCTCACAGGCGAAGGTTCAAACATACATTCATTTTTATATATACAGTTTGTTCCAACACACATTTTCATACCGTTTTACGATTACATGAAGAAGTAGTCAAACCAAGTTAACCATCAACTCATCTCAGGCAGAGCAATCGGAGTAAAAGCAAGATAAGGTAAGTCTAAGGGCTTTAGAAGTGAACCCAGTACGGAATATGGGTATAGCTTATTAAGAATTGATTATACTTCGACCCCCTACCTGTGGGGGGGGGCCTCTAGACCCTACTTTGTCGACCTCTGGGTTAAGAAGCGCACCTAAGAACATGATGTGCTCATTTGTTCAATTAGCTGACTTGAGCAAGCACTGGCTGCTTCCATGTCTGCGCTTGAGATTGACCAAGGGTGTCATCCCTTGAAGCATGGCAAATCGACTGCTGAATGTTGAATATGGTGGCAGGCAGCTTGTGACTGTTGAACTTATTGTTATTGCTACAGCCGGTCGCTCTCCATTCATCGGCAACTTGTGCGTCTCCAAACTTGTAAGGATTTCAAGCAAATAGGGCTTCAACAACTGCCCGCTTTGTGTTTGCGCCAAGAACCGAACTAATCGTAATGTTTACCATTCCGGAGCCCTAGAAATGTGCGCCCGAGCGCAGCCTAGTCATGTAATATGATCCGAACCAGATGAGGCTGAAGTTGAGACGAGACGAAAGAAATCTCAGTCGCTCGAGTGAGATCTTCGACATGAAACCTCATTCCTCGCGCGATACGAGCCAGAACAAGAACCCATTGGGCTGCCATTCGACGCCCGGCCGCGTGACGTTTCATTTGCCGCTCTTATTAGCCCATTCATGCTTATCGGGAGGCTGCGATAGCGACTTATCTTATCCCGCTTCGTCGCCGCCTGACAACATCTTGATGCAGACGAAGACGAGCGAGGAGGACCTCATTGACTGTGACTGGGGGCACACTTGTAAACCCGGACGAAACCAGGCATTGATTGCACTTTCGAGATTATTTTAGGCGATCTAAATCGAAACGAGCGAGAGATTTATGGGACTGAAATGCAACAATTGCCCATTACTGTTTCTCGATTTCCGATCTTTCTCCAAGTGACCACAGATGTTGCAGCGGATCCAGGGTAAATACTCTCCGTTTCTGCTTGCCTGCCCAGTATTTTTCGTTCGCAAATCGCTTTTTATTGCCCCGACCCCGTTTATTACAGATCATTTAATTTCCGAACGTTCGCAAACAATTGCAATTTCCGGCGTCCAGTGACCTCGTCCCGAAAGAGGAAGCCAAAAAAGGGCTGGTTGTAGATAGTGGCGGTGTCAACCCTCGTCGTGTGAGATTAGCCGCTACTCCAGATGCCTAATATAAATCTCACGCTGGCAGGGTTCATTTAGCTAAGATTATTATTCTGCATTTCATTCACTTCCCACATGAAGGGTGATGTGCCAGGCGAGTCTTCGGGAACGGGGTGAACGCTGGCGTCTTCGCCACCCCCACCCACTCGTCTTAATGAGACTGTGCGAAAAATAGCGCTTTGCTCGGCGCCTCTGGAAGCTGGCAGGCTGAGGCAGGCGGATGAGAAGTCGTCGGGCGTTATTAACTTTCATAAATTTCCGCAAAAGACGGCGACAGAGCAATTAATGGCAGCGTGTGTCCCGGCGCGTGATAACACACACCCCGGCAGTCGGCACGATTTGCAATTTTATTGAGCGCCATGACCGCTGAGCGCTTTCCGGCGACGAATTTCCGGCTGCGCTAACGACGTGTAATTAAGGCAGCTGGAATTCGGGCATCCAGGTGACGACTAACGATGCCCGAATGCCTCCAGAATAGTTGTCGGATGCCTCCACATGCCATGACTTCTTCCAGAAGGAGTTCCAATGAAAAGATCCTGAGTGGACAGCGAGAAGAGTCTCAGATGCAATGTCCGCAGCGATCCAATTTTCAATCCTATTTGCGTGCATAAAAAGTACCGGCTGCGCCCGGGATTCGCACCTCCGGATCTGTGGGGACTCTCGCCGCTTTTCTAAGTTTGAAGAGGAGTGCGCTCGGGTCGGCGCACATATTCCCCATTTTCAATTTCGTTGGAAATCATTCATTCCGGCGCGCGCGATGTAAATCAATGCGAGCCCAGAGGGAGCCGGCGGGATGAGTCGTGAAGCAGTCCGATGGCGAAAGCAATTCGCTCGAGTGCGAAGAGATGGGACGGGGCGCAGATATAAATCCGAAATGAGACGCATTGAAGAGCACCAGGTAGCCCATTATCCTAATCCGGGAGCGGCGGGTGCGATCCTCGAGTGGAAACGTGATTATTACGGCATCACTCTTGCCAAGTTTCGAAGCCGTTTTTTGCGCGGACGTCCCGAATTCAATGCTCTGGAATGGTTTGCTCAACGCCGGCCACGTTAGGGCAACTTTTTTATTAAGTCCGCCGTTGGTCCTGGGAGGTATTAGTTATGTCCTAATATTCCGGCGGACGATGTGGCGCAAACAAGCGGGGTGGATCTGAATGCGGCGCAAACTTGGACCGTAAACATTCGCCGCCTTTTTGTAGAAGCGCCTTTTTTATGAGCGCGCCCCTTTCGTACCACAAGTGAGTCCACATTCACCAGATGTTCGCCGGAATCATCGCCGTTCTACTGGCGCGCAAATCCAATGGGGAAACTTTTCTAATAATTCGCGAATGCGATGCTAACTGAGCCAAGCCAGCGAATGCCATATGTTTTGCCATCTTTGACGCTCCAAGAAACGCAAGTAATTAGTCAAGTTGCGATTTCATTCAATCCCCCAAACGCAAGGTGAAGAATTCGCCAAAGAGATTCGCTTTGTTCTCGCTCTAAGCGTACGATTACGCGTTCATGATCATAGTGATCCTCTAAGTATCGCGAACAGAAATTTAGTGAGATTTTTAGTGCCTTTTTATGGCGACGCTGAAGACACTTTACAACGTCTCGAATTTTACACTCTTGAAACAGACATAAAAATGTTTCCAAATTAATCAATGCTGGCAGACTAAATAAATGACTAATATTTGTCAATTTTACACCTTTTTGTACGTGATCGCAATTCATCGATGACGTAATCGCAGTTTTTGCTATTTTTCTCTGGAACTACAGGGTGTATCGGTATGATTCGAAGTACATCCTATCGTGCATTTCATTGCGCATATGATTCATCTCTAATGCATTCCTTGAATGCAAATATAGAAATCTGTATCTGTATATGAATCATTTATGAACGCTTTTCTTTAATTCGTGCAATTGAAATGTTTTCCAGCATTGTGCACCAACGGACCTATTTCCGCTCATTTATGTAATTACGAAAATAATAGAAAATTGCATAATTAATAATGTCCAGACAAATGCGAATAACATGCAGTTAGTGAGCAAGAAAAATGAAGAGAAATGTGCTGACAATGCGTTCGCAGGCTGGAAACGTGAGCATTATAAACGGAAATGAATATGTAGAGATATAAGTGGAGCAAATGGCTATGATCATCGCCATTGAGGTGGAAAATAAGGCGGGAAGCTTCCCGTTCCTTCACGAGTCCGAAATCTTGCGCTGATAATTGACTGTTCTTTGTTCCAGGTAAGCAAATAACTTCTGCGAGCGCATCCTTTCCAACATAAAGAGAGGAGCAAGGAAGTGCTTGGTATGGGTTAGCAGGAAGCCAGCAAAATAACGTGATTTGTGCGATTCGCGAATCGCGAATTTCCTATTCCATTTACGTGCCAGGAGCAAATAAATTACGCGGATGCGAAGAGGGTGGTGGGGGGTGGTAGGGGAATGTCTGCACTTTGGCCTCGCTATGATATGTGCCAGTGACCTCCCCAGCGCGGCCAGCAAATAAATGCGGTAAGCAGTTCGTTATCTCTGCCGTATTTGCGCAAGTTTACGTCTTGTAGATGGCTGCCGGCTATGCGAAAATGGGGCCAGCAACAAATACGAGAACAAAAGGGAAATTCGTCGACGTTGCGTGATGATATTCGACCGGACGGAAAACTTGTACGGTTGCATACATAAGGGGCATAAAACTATGCGCTCATCGACGAACATGGCATCTCTCATTGTTATTCACTGCTGCCCGCTTTTGCTATGCAATAACATTCTAATATTAAGTATCGTTCCTGCCTTCGTGTTCCCAACTAACATGTTCACTTGTTTTTGCTCGCACAAATGTTCCGGCCAAACAAAACAGTTCTTTTGTGAAGAGAAATATTGCCAGATCACGTTTCCCAATGTTTTCCACCATTTAATTTCATTTCCACACTTTTATTCTCAGAATATTTTGCAAAAATTGCTTTCATTCAACATTCATTTTAAGATCGAAAATCCTGCCATTTCCAATTAATTACTGAAAATTAGCGGATTATCGAACCACTTGGGTTCAATCCGGGGATGAACATTGAATTTTTTTAATTTAATAATAAATTCAATTTTTAATATCTTCCAGCATTTAATTTCATTTTCAACGTTTTGTTCTTTTCTCAGAATATTTTCCAAAAAGTGGCTTATTTCAATATTTATTTTAAGTCGAAATTCCTGCCACTTTCAATTACTTACTGAAAATTAGTGAATTATGGAACTGCTCGATAGCCCAGTGCAATAATTGCTTCTTGGGTTCAATCCCCTGCAGACCGTTTCAGTTTAATTCCTTCTAATTTAATATTTCACACAAACAGTGTCTTCATGCAATAATTATTTTAAATTCCCTTCCACATAAAATTCGAAAATCTGCAATTTTTCATTAATTACTGAAAATGGGTGAATTATCGTGTTTTGGGTTCAATCCCGACCAAAACGGTTTAGTTTAAAATCCTTTTTTAACATTTCATTGAATAATGAAGTGGAATTTGTATGTATTTTACTTGAATTCTGACTCGTACTCGATAAATTAAGAGCTCAAATGTTGATCGCAGAAGTGAAGCAGTGGAAGGATGAAGGAAATCGATTTTTCTCCGTCTGTGTTTGCATTGCGACAATGTAAACAATGGAGTGTTAATTGGAACACAAGTTGCGTCAATTGGCATTAATTCGTAATGAGCGCACCCCAACTCTTTCTCGCGCGTGCATATTGATGGCGCGCTCATCGCCGCCATTGCCGCGAGCCGGAAAACGGCGGTAATTACAAGACGCGTCCGTCAATTTTCATAAAACGCCGTCCGCATCCGCTGCGCGCCTCATCGCTCATTCCACGCCACATTCGTTCCAACCATTCCTAATCGGGGCAAAGAAGTCGCTCTCACAGCCGCTAATCAAGGGAGAGATCATGTCTTCTGGATATTTCCATCAACTGCCATCGCATAGACTTCATTTCGCAGTCGCACCATCGTCAGCCAGGTGGCGCTTAACGAAATTCGCATTTTTTACCGGAAAATACAGGAATCTGCGAAAATTCTAAACAAATTAATCTCAGATATCTTTGTCTACTCTTCGTTTGTAAATTGACGGCAAAGTAACTGCTAATTATTTCATTTTAAACCCTCAAAATCAATGTAACCGTCTAGCGACATCTGGCGGTCGCTGAAATAAATAACCATTTTTAAATTTTTGTCGTTGAGAATTGTAATTGAAAGATAAGTTGGCACCGAACTATCCTCAGCCAGGTAGCGCTTAAAGAAATTCACATTTTTATCGGTAGATACAGGAATCTGCATTGATTCCAGACAAATTACTGTTCGATATCTTGGTATCTCTTTACTTACAAATTGACAGCAAAGTAACTGGCAAATATTTCATTATAAATCTTCAAAATCAAAGTAATCGTCTAGCGACATCTGGCGGTCGTTGGAAGAAATAGCCATTTTTAAATTTATGTCGTTGAATATTGTGATTGAAAGATAAGTTGACACTGAGCCATCGTCAGGCAGGTGGCGCTTAACGAAATTCGCATTTTTTACCGGAAAATACAGGAATCTGCGAAAATTCTAAACAAATTAATCTGAGATATCTTTGTCTACTCTTCGTTTGTAAATTGACAGCAAAGTAACTGCTAATTATTTCATTTTAAACCCTCAAAATCAATGTAACCGTCTAGCGACATCTGGCGGTCGCTGAAATAAATAACCATTTTTAAATTTTTGTCGTTGAGAATTGTAATTGAAAGATAAGTTGGCACCGAACTATCCTCAGCCAGGTAGCGCTTAAAGAAATTCACATTTTTATCGGTAGATACAGGAATCTGCATTGATTCCAGACAAATTAATGTTCGATACTTGGTATCTCTTCACTTACAAATTGACAATAGAGTAACTGCTAAATATTTCATTTTTAATCTTCAAAATCAATGTAACCATCTAGCGACATCTGGCGGTCGCTGAAAGAAATAGCCATTTTTATATTGTGGCCGTTGAAAATTGTGATTGAAAGATAAGTTAACACTGAGCCATCGTCAGCCAGGTGGCGCTTAACGAAATTCACATTTTTCAGTGGCATATACAGGAATCTGCGCAAATTCTAAACAAATTACTCTTCGATATATTTGTCTACTGTTCGTTCACAAATTGCCAGCAAAGTAACTGCTGAATATTTCATTTTAAAGCCTCAAAATCAATGTAACCATCTAGCGACATCTGACGGTCGTTGGTAGAAATAGCCATTTTTAAATTTATGTCGTTGAAAATTGTGATTGAAAGATAAGTTGTCACTGAGCCATCGTCAGCCAGGTGGCGCTTAACGAAATTCGCATTTTTCACCGGCAAATACAGGAATCTGCGTAGATTCCTAACAAATTACTCTTTGCTGTCTTGTTTCACCCTCCGTTTAAAAATGGACAACAAAATAACTGCTAAATATTCATTTTAAATCTGCAAAATCAATATCACCGTGTAGTGACATCTGGCGGTTGCTTAAAGAAGTAGCCATTTAAATATTTTTGTCGTTGAAATTTGTGATTAAAGATAAGTTGGCATCAAATACAATGCAGTGCAAGGGCAAGCAACTTGCGAATGCAGGCCGCGTCTTTGGTAGTAGTCGCCGAAAAGATTCGTGAATCGGCGAGAGATGGCGAACGTGTCGATGAGCGTCGCAGCGCAGTGGATATCAGCGCCGGAATTGAGAGACAATAGCCGGAATTCCTCGTTTACGTCGGCGCGATAATAAACGCCGGCGTTCAATTCAATTTCGCATCGCATTCACGTTGGCAGCCGATCTGCTCCGAACACCCCCTCCCTTGCTCCGTCGATTTGCATTCGCACATCCGCTATTTCCAATCCTCCACCGAATACGACCATCCGGTTCAAGACTCGCGAAGAAAGTGCGTGGCTGGCGATTCGTTGCGAAATATGCTTTAATCGCAATTGCCGACCATAGATGGCGCTGCAAATGAGTCAGCACCTGGCTTGCGCAACTCGACGCTTCACTGCGCAAGCTAATCACCTCTTCGCGCATTCTTCGTCAACACTTCCTTATACCATCTGTTTCGTCTTAAGCAGAGCGCCTTTGTTATTCTTAGAGCCCATTTGACAATATGCTTCGATTCCAGCATTTCTCTTCGTTAGCCTTCAAGCGAAAAAATTCACTTGGGCTGAGGCAATCTGGGGCGAGAAATATTGCCAGGGAAGGAAATGGTGAAGAAAGGAACTCGTTGTTGGAACGGCCATATGTCGGCGGTAAATTATGGTTGCACCCACCGGAAATCTCTCAAGTTGCGCCACTGTGGCTCTTCCAAGAAAGCGAATGACTCCAACAAATTTACCTAAATTTCTCCTACATTTGCTTCAAAATGTCGGTTAATTAATCTTTAATATACGATGGAGCACTAAAGAAATCACTTGTGGTACGCGTACCCTTATGCCAGAAGAATTTCATCAGAAACTGGTGCAAATTCATGCCTAATGCCAATATATCTTATCTTCCTGCTATTACCTTAAAGGGCCCTATTGCTTACCCCTACAAAACGCATAGCACAGCTTACGCTAGTAGTATACCGTTTAGGGCTACCGTAAATTGTCATTATGACGTGAAATAATATTTTACAATATTTTGTGAAAATTGAAAAAAGTTAAAAACCGCTACTATACAGGACCAACTGGTAATAAGCCAAATGTTTTTTATATAACCAACAAATTATCGATATTTGCCTCCGGCAATAATTTTTGACTCAAAACATATCTAGGTCTCGTTTGTTAGTGCCCCTTCAATAAACAATTTGAAGTCATCCAGTTATGGTGAGTTTGGCAAATGGTTTTTCAACTTCCAAATTAAATATAATAGTAAAACCTGTGGTTCCTAACCTCAATGTAACTTCGAAACAACCATATAAAAACCATAAAAAACATTAGCACCCCTAAGAAATAAGCCAAATATACCACAGAAGGAACTTGATTAAAAGAAGAAATACGTAAAGGTTACAAGAACTTTTACATATCTAAAGATATTTCACAAGCTATACGAAAAAGCCAAGTACCCATATAATCCAGAATGAATAGTTATAACAATTGGCATACGACCCCTTGTGAAGCATCGACGCTTTATTATAAAGCTCTCTAGATCCCTTTTTTTATTTTTAGCTCATCTATTATATAAAATCTTAAGTATGTACGGTCGCCCGGAATTGGTGTCTAAAATACTCAACAGATTGTAATGAAATGTTACATAAATGTTCCGAGTACACCGGGGAAGGTAATAGCCGAAACAGAATT
>JAOEHK010045229.1:0-22504 GCA_025447835.1 Labidoglobus nevermanni | reverse complement strand
AATATTTTCTCTTTGCAATATACAGTTTTATTGTGTAGCGAGGCCCCGCAAATTTTTTTGAACCCGGCCCCGCAAAATGTTGCGCCGGCCCTGCCAATTATCATTAGCAATGGGATATGGT
Organism: Labidoglobus nevermanni; assembly: GCA_025447835.1. NCBI lineage: Eukaryota > Metazoa > Arthropoda > Insecta > Coleoptera > Staphylinidae > Labidoglobus > Labidoglobus nevermanni. Next base: position 22,383 of record JAOEHK010045229.1, on the reverse strand, counting down.
TCTCTGAAAGGCCTTTTTTATTTATTCACAATCATGTGTATAAACTCGTTGCCGCAGAACCTCGACGACAATATAATTATAACATCCACAAATTAGCAATGCAGTAACGTAAATTTGCGCAAATTTAATTTACTCGCTGTAGTTGATTAATGATTGGCAAAATGTATTGTAATATTAAATTTTCCTGGTTGGTCTGCGAAAGATTTCGCCATGCATTATATATCCGCTGGTCTTGTGAAAATAATGAAAGCCTGATGGAAACTTTACTTCCATATAAATATTAGATTGCTGGCAGGCTTGGGTGCGGCACCGCCGTCAAAAGAAATCGCTAGCGTAATGTTAAGATGCGGTTGTCTGGCGCAACTGGCGATTTTAGCCAACAAATACGTGCGCAATCTCATCGCACAACAAATACGCGACGAGTCGGTGTAATGAAGGAAGCAGCGCGATGGTAATTACAGCGCGCACCGCACAAGAAGTCGAGCAAACTTCTTTGCACAACGCACAACGTTATAATTTTAATTCTGCAAACGCTGAGTTCATTTACATGTTGCAGGCCTTAAATTGGATTTGCGCGGGAGCGGTAAGTGTATAGGCAATTAGTGCAATTTCCATTTGCAGCGACGCGGTTCGCTCGTTAAGGAGTAGGAAAAGATTGCCTTGTTTACTCTTCTTGTCTTTATGCAGAACAATACGTCCGCGCTTTCCTCCACTGGCACGCCATTCCTTCACTTTACACATCATGGCTAATCAGTCCTCGCGATTTCCCAATTTGCGCCATTTCTCCAATTCCTCCATCTGCGCTAACCACGTCAATCTCTCATCTGTAGACACAAAAATCAATGTTTCTGTCTGTCCATCTGTGTGTTCTTGATCGACGCCTGAAATACAAATAATTTGATCGAAATGAAATATTGGGCATGTTCCTTGTAGTCCTGGGTTCATCATGGTTCGAATGTTACACCGAAAAAACATAATTTCCCATGACAAGCGCCACTGAAATATCGATGGGCGCGTAGGAGTGCATCTGGTCTTCCTCAAGAAGAAAGTAACGTATTTTAGTAAAACCTAGGCAGGCTGAGTAGTCAGTGATTCACAAATCGCGTCATAAGGTGAGCTAAATTCTATTAAGGAAAGTGTGTGTTTAATTCCAGTAACGTAGATTAGTAGTAGATCCGGAGATTAGTGAAGGCGAACGTAATGCAATGATACGAATTCGTTGACAAGTATTCAGACGACGGTCCTGCAGACGGCGAGCGCTAATTGTCCTTCCTCGTCGTCCTCCACGTTGGACTAATTGTATAGGATTGGGGTGAAAGTTTGGCTTGTCGCAACTGTACGACAAGTAGTCGCTCACCGCCGCCTGCAAAATGTCGCTAACGACAGTCTGGAAACTTTCAGTAGCCGCGTACGCGTGCAGAATGCCTCCTTCTGCCATATTATTATTGTTTAATTCGTAATCAGCGTTTATATCGCACGTTGGCAATCTCCTAAAGGGTTGTTTCGATGACGCAGGCAACTTCTTTGGAGCGTGGCGTGTCCAACGCGGGCGAAAGTTTAACGCTATGCAAATGTTAGCATTTATTCATTATCCTGGCCAAGTTTGGCTTAATTTATTTCTTAATTGAAAACACGATTACACTAGGAGCGACCGCATTGTATGCAATTTATTGAAATTTTATTCAAACGTCAGTGCCAACCCTCCAGCGGCTAGAAATTTAAAGTCGAGAAGCTCATTTCTTCATTTACAATCTGTGAATGCATCAATACCTGCTTTCTGAATGGGAATTTTTATGCTGCTTCATGGCACCTTAGCATGTTTGCGAATCTGATGAAAACAAGTGTTCTGGGAATGTTGGAAAACTCTCAGACTTGACAAGTGTCTAGAGGCCACTGAGTGTCCGACATGAAACAGCACAGTTTGCCGGATTCTTAGTGCTTGGAGAAACAGTGATTCTATGCATTTTTACTAGTACTGCACTATCGACGACTGGCCAAGTGGTAGTTGTAGGCAAGCAAAGGTCTTAAAAATGAATGCCAATACGAAGGAATGTAAGGAGCAAAGTGCTGAAACAACATTGGAGTGAATGAAGGAAACTGAAATTGAAGCGCGAAGCGGACGCGTCCCGTGGAAATTCACAATTCAACAGGCTGAAGACAGGCCAGACAATAGCGCGGAAGGACACGCAACCCATTCGCTCGTCCTGGCGTCGGCACACACGTGGAGAGCATTCAACGATGTGGGGATGGGGGTAATGCGATCTGGTGAATTATTACTTCATGCTTTCGCAAAGCGCGCCCAGCAGACATTTCTTCGCGACGTAATGGACTGGGGAGTACAAATGGCAGTAGTTTAGAGGTGCATGCATTTGCAGTAGTCGCCCAATAATCGATTGCGGAATGTGGATGCGTTGATCTGATGGAATTATTATTAGTATTGGCGACAGTGGCGGTGAGGTTGAGGAGGTGGAGGAGGAGAGTGTGCGGACGCCAGAATCTCACTTGGAATTACCGTCCATTAATCGTATTAGGATAAACCTTTGTTGCGCATCGATTCGATGTATGCTTTCCAACATCGTAAATCACCTCTTAATAACTGAGAATTTGATAATTAACTCAAACAGTGAGCGGCTTCCGATAGCTCCCTGTATTCCTGAAACCATTCTTTATTATTTAATGCATTTTGGATCACAATTGCATTCATGTTAATTGACAGTTTATCAACTGTCACTGTGAAGGCGTTAATAATTGCAAAATCTCTACGTAAACAATATGGCGGATTCAATTAGACAAATTCCGCATTCGGATGCGACTTTTCACTGGATTTTTTGCTGTGCACTTCCGAAGCAATTGTTTCGTGTTTGATGCATTATGCGATTCGATACGAAGTTTATTGCGGCTGCAGCCGATTGCATTTTATGCTCATTGTTACAACTGTGCATATCCATTGTTATCAATCATATTCGATTATTTGCTATGTAAACAAATCACAGTATTGGTGTTCAATATCCAGTTGCCGCAGTTGTGAGCAATTAATTCATTGTTAAACAAATCATTTCAGTAATACGTCAGTTTAAGAAATGCAAATTATTTCATTTTTCGATATTTTATGGAATTTGTTTAATACGAGAAAACCTACAATGCAAGAAGAAGACAAGAAGGTTAACAGAAGCGAAAATATTAACAAATTATTTGTCAACGAATTTCGCGATATGATAATATTGCATTTAGAATCACATGAAATAATGATGCGTATTAATATTTGTATCATTTAATTGCGCTTGTGTCGAACACAAACACTGCAAATGGCAATATTTAGTGGAAGCAGTGATTATTTTTAAGCATTAATTTAATTAATTTGAATCTTTCAGCACACTTCAATTTCTGTTCACTATTAAATTGTATTTGAAATTCTATTGCTTCTCTTGCATACAAGTTCTATCTAATCATATGAGATATAAATGGTAGCAATTTTCTTTGAATATTTTTTAGATTTAAAATGCATGATGAACGGATTCCATGAAAATACAATATTTCGTTAATTCTCTGGATGTATTAACTGTTAAATATTCATAATTATCAATTGAAAGTTGGATTTTAATATTTTCATGGCTAATCATTCATCAATTGATTGATTTAGCTATAACCAATGGCGAGACAATTGGACGAAAATGAAATGCTTTGTTCCGTTGAAAATTAATTGCCGGTGCACTAGACAGAAAAATGGATTGCACGAGAAGGGGCAGGATGCATTTTTGTTACATTGTTTAAATAAATCATAGGGGAACGCACGCAAATTACGATGGTTTCCCAATAAATTGCCGCACTCTCAGCGGCGCAAACAACGCTGGGAAATGGCAGATAAACGTGCAAGGGGATTGTTGTAGCAATGTTTAATGCACGTCCAGGTATAAGGCGCAGCAAAGAAAAATAACAAATCACTATGCGAAGCAACGCACGTCTGCACAAAGCAGTTGCAGATAAAAGCGGGATCCGCACGTCGCCCCGCCTGATGAATACGTTTCCGGCGCCGCCGCCGCAGCCGCCCCAAGTGGCGGCGGCATTTAAATGTGGCGAGATCGTCACCGAGCAACATCTGACACGACACGCCAAGAACACGTCCTCGCAGATGCTTGGTAATGAAGGCGCTGCGAAATTTGTCGAAATCTGCATGCGACGCCGACGCCGACGCCATTCACGTCCGTGCGCGCCCTCTGTTTACGGCGAATCCCGCCGGAATGGAAAAATATGAATTATTCCGGCTCTCCCTGAAATTGCTCGCAGCACGTCCATGATTCATGCTCGCTCGTACAACCAAATTCATCGTGTATCTCTTTAACAATCAATCACAATTTAGCAATGAATTACCGCGAATTTTTGTACAAATATGGGGAACTTGCCAACTTCAATTATGCATGCGTTAGATAGCAACACATTTCGTCCAATCTAATTACTGCAACTGGGCGAAAACGCCATCCACGTCAGCAATAGTTGTTGTTTATTTCGCGCCACATTCTCTGTCGGCATCCAGCCGCATCGGTATTGTTGTTGTTGTGCTGCGTTTCACGGTGCAAATAGCATATTTTAGGGCTTTTGAACGCGTGCATCCGAAATCAATTTAATTCAATTGTATAAGTTGTCTACAATTACAATGTACACGTGACAATTTTGCAGTAATTTTTCGCGAGCGGGAAATATGCACAATTGTACGATGCTCACTACTTCTTCGCATTAAGCTGCAATTCAATTTCGCGTGCTTGCACTCTAAAGTTGGACGCTGAGGACTCTCGCCATCCTCGCGCTGTTATAAACTGAGACTTGTTGAAAGTTTGCATTGCTGATTGCGTTGTATTGCACAAGTCTGGAAGCTGTCATCGGCATGAATTATGTAGAGCATTTTCAAGTGTTGACCCACATCTTCATTGAAATTTCCAATGCAAAGAATCCAGCCCGGCGGTCGCTATCCTGGACGTTTTAATATGAACTGAAAATTGGGTATATCATGCATTAGCTAAGACACATATCACGCCGATCGCAGGTGGTTTTGAAGCCCTTCATTTCTGTTTCATCAGAGTAGAATGGCCATACGACAGCTAGATGCGTCCGCTACCAAATTACTAATAATAAGAAAGGTAGAAGGGATCAGGAGGAAAAGGAAACCGGGACAATTATTTACTAATTGCATAAGTTTATAAATACGAGGGCGCAAAAGGATTCAAGAACATGGATGTAATATGTCCAATGTGAGAATTGCCCCTCGAAATTAAAACAGGAAGAAGAGACAAAATGCACTTCAAACGACTAGGCGACTTCAAATTCCAAGAGATTTTTCTCCTTCCTGCTCCATCATCGTCGAACATTGACGTTGAATGATCGAGTAATGAAACAGATCATTTCATCGTAATTTCCCAATGTATAAGGAAAGAAAACAGAAATGGAAACCAATTTTACGAGGACAAAATGAAGGTGATTGAACCTGTAACTTGCGGTCATACCTCGAATTAATTACAAACAAATGGGGAACATCTGATATCCTCGACAATTGTGGCCATCCTAGCACCAAAAGCTGTATCCTCCACAATTCTTTTGGCAAAGGGATTAAAAATTGTTCAGACGTCCCCTGTATTTGTCCTTACAATATCCCTTATCTTAATTCCTCGATTCCTATTCAAGGTAAAGCAACTCACAGGTTATTTAAGTTGTCGATGTTCATACTGCAATAAATCCACTGATTTCTAACAGAGGTTCTTGGTATTGAACTCCTGTAATCACATCCCCGAAGACATAATGCCGGGTAATTTATGCAGATAGTGGATGAAAATCGATTGTGAAACAAATCAGTAGCATGCAAAGAAATCATTCAACGTGTTGTCATTCTCATCAAAATGACAACGGCAATATTATTAGCCAGCGGGTAAGCGTAAATCATGGCGAACTTACCCGCATTTATCAATCATGCGAAATTGCGATTGCCAAATTGACTACAGCAATTCATCAAGCACAATTTGGGGGCATGTAATTGGAATTGCAATATGCCGGGGCAGCATTGCCATTAGCGGTACTTATTTATTGCGCTCCGAAAGAAGTAACAACAAACAACCCTCAAAAACGCACTGAAATTGGATGCAGCCGTCAAGTCCCAAAATTGATTACGTTTGTGGTTCGTTTGCGTTCACTGGCAATCGATGCACACACGTGTGTATATTGATTTAGAAAAGTTATTTGAAAGTCATTCCACCTCCGCAACAGATCGTGCTGTATCTGCACGTCTAACGGTAGCAAATAAATTGAAAGTAAACTGTGACGGCGGTGGTAGCCAGTGGAATGTTTACAACATTGCTACAAAATCCGATAATCCTCGCGTGCTCCGTTTAACAATTATTCATTCTCGCCATAGTGCAATAGTTGCACGGTGAAGAAGAGTACAAAGTTGCTGATTAGTCCACGAGTTTACTGACATCACTCCAAGGCAGTACTTATAAGTTGTGTCCAGTAAATATTCATCGACTTATTTACCACTTTAATTCGTGCAGTAATGATTAGAGACACACTTTTTGTCCTTTCCCTCTTTTAATTCTGTGCGTATTCTGGCAGAAGAAATTACAGTGAGGTTGATTTTAACGAAATTAAGGAAATGCAAGTTGATGCCACTTGTAAACTTGGCCTATTTCTAGGAAAATGTTGTTGCATAAACAGGCCTTCGTGCATTTTCAGCTGTATCATGTTTTTGGAAAATTGTAGTCCTGAACACACTTTGCTATACTCACATGCCATGGAAAATTCGTCGCAAAAACTGGTAAAAGCCAACACAACCTAAACTGCCATTTGTTGCTTTCGGATGCAATACCATCGAAAAAATGAAACTAATGACTTGCAACTTGCAACTCATTTCTGCATAACGTTTTTGGGGTGTTTCAGCAACAACTCACAAGAACAAAAACAAACCGCAAAGCGTTGCAGGAAGAATGTTTAAAAGGAGCATAAACACGAACCACTTTTTAGTGGAGCAAACACTCGCCAGTTGGCCCACTTTACCAATGGCTTTGCCGCCATAAAGAAGGGACGAAAGTCATAAACGAAGCGATGCATCCGCAAGCGGACAGTTTCCATCATTAAAGGCACCTTTGGTCAGGGAAGCATTGTCGGAATCGTATCTTCGCTAGCCCTTGTAAAAGAACAAGTTTTCCTTTGATTGCCCTGTTTATTTCTTTCTTTCTGCAAGGAACCGCACGCATCGCCATTGCTGCAAGAAGTGCAAAAATTCCAAACCGAAACACAATGAACCTGCCCGCTACTTTACTAACGTTGAACAAAAGTCGTTACACGTTTACCCAAGGCGCGATAAAGTTAGTTACTGTTTGCTTTATTGCTCGGGTTTGCAGCAAACGAGATTCTCTTCGAATTTGAGGTTTCTAAGGATTTGGGTTGTGGTCACTGTACTCTACGCAAGAATAGGTATTAGCATTGTAGTGTAAAAATGTATTTAATCTTCCAACGTCTAGGAGAGAGGTATTTGAAGCAATTTTAATGCATTTCTTACAACAAATGGTTCCCCAGTACCCTGAAAATTTAAAATGCCCCGAGGAAACTGAGAATAAGGCTGGCTGTCATAATCTCACGTAGATTATTGCTTAAGCGAGGTTAACCCCCTATAGAGTATTGTTTGCATGTGATATCATTTAAGATAGAATCTTCCCTGATGTGCTGTTAGACTTCCGCTTCGCAAGCAGTCGTGCATACATCGTGTTGTATGCACGAAGGCACTCAAGATTAAAGTTGCAGGTAAACGTGATGTCTGAGCAAACAATTGCAGCGGATTAAACATGCCAAAGGAAATGCACTTCTCATAATGCGAATGAGAATGCGACGTTATTGATGCAATTAGGAAACGCTCTTGTTACGTTTATATCGATGTTAACACTTCAACTTGCTTCGGCAGCTTCCTGTTCACAATACAACTTCACTTTAATGCGAGTTCGCAACATTCGCATATGTTTCCAATCAACAAGACAATTGAAGTTAATTTGACGACGTGGGGCCAGCTGCTTTAATTTTCGCTGAAACTAATAAAATTCCAAATTTACAAGAAAACTTGTGAAATAACTCTGAACTATAGGTGTTTATCACTATGCTCAAGGAAAATCTTTACACCCGAACTTGCGGCATTTTTCTGCAATAACAATCTCAAACTTAAGAATTGAAATTAATGAGCCCGACTTTTGATATGGAGATGCAATAAAGTAGACAATTGAAGTTTAAAATAGACTGGAAAATGGGAATAGTTTGGTCTAGCGTCCAAATTCATTTTCTACCCGAAGCTTTCTGGTGTGCTCTTAGTTTCAAGACACCCTTGAAGAAATGTGCTAATCCCTGCACGAACAAAAAAGGATATTGAACTGTACAACAATAATCATTGTGGTTGCACGGCTGGCCCATTGTTGGTGACTTATAGCTGGCAATGGAACACAACTTTCGGGCTTAGTCTTTACGATCTAATAAAATTAGTTATTGTACTACAATACAATACCTGCCCACCTTCATCTGTCGGCAGTTCTTACAACTCGCCACAGGTCAAGCAGGCACTGTGCTCAGCTCGAGTGAAACTAATCTAAAACTTGCGGGTTTCACGAACGCTTCTCGAATTTAAAGAATGTCATTCTACGAATGTCGCCTTTGCACTTTCGAAGAACATGTTCGGTTCAGGACGATATAGTTCCGTGTGCTGTAAGCGGAGATGCGAAAGTACTTTCAGTCATTTCTATTGGATTGTAGGGTTGGTTAAAGTGCCTTCTCCCTTCCGATTGAAACAACTTTATCGCATAGTTCTAACGAATATGTTATGTGATAGTTTCGATCGACATGTTCATCCTTTATTTAGTTGACAGTTCGCCAACTACATAACGTCAGAAACGCTTCCAAGTTTGGCAATAATTTGCCAAAGCCGAACGTATGATAACTCAGTGTTTTAATAGTTTTCATGAATTTATTAGCGATTTGTTAATGGCTGTCGGTCGCTTCTGCTCGAAAAGGATTGCCTCTTACAACATTGCTAATTGAAAGTTTATTATGTAAGATATGTTTGGCGAGCATCTCCTTAGTCATCCTTCTGGCTTGTTCCCAGCGCAATCAGGAACGCCGTTCGCCTTTTTTCGTGTGCTACGAGGTTATTATTGGCACTCTCATCATCATCGCTAACGATATATTTCATTGTTATTTGTCTGCGAGAAAAAAGGAAAACAAAACTTGAACGCAAAATAACTTATGTTAATTTCTTTCAGTATTTATCAGCAGGTTATATCTGTTAGGCTTCAATGCACTATTGAAAACATGGAATCTGTTAAATTAATACAGGCTTTTGTTCTCTATCGAAACGGCCAGGAACGCAGTAAAAAAGTAGAACAATATAAATTTTTCAACTACCCTGGGATGGAATGGAAAAATTACATTGGATATTTCACATTTTCATGGATACCGTAACCAGTCGTTTACAAATGGTTCTGGTTCGGGAAGTACGAAGAAACGGGCACAACTTTGGCAATAATTGCAATTAGACGCGACAAATGACTTGTAAATTGCTGGAACGGCTTCTTGACGTTTTGCCCTTCTGCTTGCTGCCTACTGCTTTCCCAGTTCTCCCAGAAATCCCCCAAATGGCGATTGTAAGCGATTTTTCATTGTGCACATTCATTATGCACTTATTCTCAGCTGCAGTTTCCAGGAGCATTACTAAGTAAATGTCCAAGTGAATTTATTTGTGAGTTGCGCGCAAATTCGCGCAATTTTAATAAGCGTGGCATGACTGCAAAATTTGTGGCCGCCTTCAGAAAAGAGGATGCAAGATGGTAGTTTGCATTGAGATGAATGATTTTCATAAGCGAGTGGAAATTGCTCTCTTTCTCCTATACGCCAGCAATTCACTGGAGCTCTTTGAAGTTATGGACAACAACTTTTCCTGCAGCCTAAAATTCAGGAATAATTCCTAATAATTGAGTTGTGAAGAATCACGTCCTTTTCTCTGTGTTTCTCTTCCAATATTTTTCCACCAGACACTGCAATAGGTTACAAAACGTCCTGGCTTGGCAATTTTACAGTAGCTTAACATTAGACACGTGTTGCGATTTAATCTCGAAGTTAATCCGTTATCCACGCTGACAGCCAAGTTAATTTTCCGTTTTCTTTCTCACTTCGATCCAATGAGCAGAAATTAATCGCTCATCTCTGGTAAATGATGTGTCCAAGAAAACAATAAAATTGCATTTGTATACCCAACGCTAGATGGAAATGGAAATGTAGTTTCGCTCCGTTAATTTCAGAATTCTCCACGCGCTCATCTCGCTGAGCAACAATGCAATGTGGATTTATAATCAGAGTTTGACGAATATTCGCTTGTCATCGCTGAGTTATGTAAACATCGTTCACGCTCCTTTTCACAGCGAAATTTAATTTAAAAACGTGCTAATCAGCAATTCCACGGGACCTCTCGCGAACGTCGCTAGGAAGTTGCCGGTTGGCAGGATTTAGGGACCTTAAAATGAATGACGAGGCACGCGGCGTTTGATTGTATTACGATTTCATGACGGGCACACGGAAATGCGCTTTGCTCGCAAATTTGCGATGCTCACAACAGATTCGCCGCCGGCCAAGGGGTAGCAAGCTAAATAAAGCTGGCTGAGATTGCTAGTGGCCCACGACGGAATAATAGAGTGGAGAAAGGATGAATTAAGCATTTCGGCTCGATCGGTTGCCCTTTTACACCCTGTTTTTGCCGAACGGTCGAATTCAATAAATTTTCTCACCGCTTACCTTGATTTCGAGCGGAAAAGTTTGTTTGAAAAACGGCATTCCAATGGAATTATTGGAAAACTGATTGCGAACAGTGTGCGCACAAAGCCAACAGTTTGCAAATGCGTTCAATTAGCACTTAATTGGCGAAAACATTGCGTCGCCGTAAAATTAAATCCCATTGCACCCCTGATGGGAGCGTCGGGACGATGACCGCACCGCGGTCCATCCGGGAGCGCTATTTTACTTCCGCTGGCTGTATCTAAATGATTTTCACCCGTTGCCTGGATGCTGCACAATGCTGGCTGTCGCAATTGACGCAATATCCGATATGAAACGGTTGGGCCGGCCGTCTCAATGTGGCGTCAAGTTCCATTACGCTTCAGGTGAAAGAAACGCACTCGTTTCCCGAATCGCTTTGTGCGCTTGTTGATAAAGACCTAATAAATGCCGTACTGCTGCGAGCCATGATGGCCCACGAAATGCACTCACTTTTTTGCGAATTTGCCGCCATACTGCGCACGCAGTCGCCAGCGACCAGAATAAAGCATGAAGATATAAATGGCATTAAATTTCTAAACTGTTGCGACACGCTTCGTTTCCAGCGTCCAGCCGAGATAAAAGAAGCGACCGCAGGTTGAAAACAAAGCGAACGCATGCAAATTCGAGTGCAAGAAGTGCATTACTCTGGCAAACTGCCTACTTTCCCAAACAACAATCTGCTAACATTTCTCAATTTCATCTACAATCATTTTATTTCGCATTTTCAATTTGTAGCTACATCAGTTACATATTCTTCTGTCTTCAAGGTTAGGCCTGTTTTTTATTCGGTGATCTGGATTAGAGTGTCAACCCCTCTTCCTCATTCTGCTGATATTTTCGTTTCATTGCTGTTTTCGATATTTCTCTTCTCTGTTGTTAAGAGAGGATATGTTCCACGATCCAATGCCTTCCACTTTGAATTCCGTTTTCACACTTAGGTCTTTACCGTAGCTTGCTTCAACTTAACGAAAATATTTCCAACTTAAATTCGGCCAGCTTGGCAAGAAGCTTCATATAGTTTATAGAATTTTCTATAATCCAAAAACTAATGGAATTGATTGCGTCAGGTGAATATGGTAAATAGAATTTCCGGACTGTTTTTCGTTGGTTTATTTTATTGGGCACACGCCTCAACTTTCAATTTTCTTATATTTCGACTTGATAGAAATGCAATTTTATGCGAATGGCTTTTGCTCTCGGCCTTTCCAATGCTTTGTTTCATACGAATTTCGGATGAATAAATTCGATGGCTGATCGAAGAAATATAAAGCAAATACGTTTATAAACAAATTCTCGCATTTGTAGTCAGAAAATCGGTGTGAAATCATGAGAAAGTTTTCTACCCGAATTCGTTGATGATCTAGCTACCGGAATAGCAGCAAATGCCAATTACCGTATCCCATGGCGGCGCGCATTTGTTCGTTCATTAATCGGGTTTCCGGCTCGCGTAGCAGCGGCGGTTTTTAATCAGATTAGCTTATCACGCGCTGCGCCTAAGCAAATGATGACAAATGCAGAGTATCGTAAAAATCATTAATGAATAATTAGCAGAATTAAATAAACTATCCAATATGCTATAAAACGTACTCCTAGACGAGCGGTTCGACTGCAAATTGTTTTTTCCTGTTTTCCTCGAAAACTATTAAAGCTAGAAAAATGAAGCTTGATTCCAAAAATAGGGAATTATATAACCTATCCAATACCCTTTAAATGCTCTATACGGGATGGTTCGCTTGCAAATTGATTTTTTCTGTATTACTCGGAAACTGTTGAGCTAGAAAGATGAAACTAGATTCCAGAAATAGGGAATTACATGACCTATCTAATGAGCTATTGTTCAATGAAACAAGTGAGAAACATCTTTAATCTAATTTGAACTGCAACGCAATGCAATTATGTGCATTTCATGTGCAATTACAGAAACATGATGGCAATACGAGTACTCACTCATACATTATTTGCATGAACCGGAAATAAAATGCAACAATGGCAGATTTATTGTGGAATAATTTTCGAAAGTATTTAGCACAATGTCATTAACAATTTTCACGGCAATATCAAGCGGAATTAATACGATTTTGCATCTCTTAAACATAGAATATCTGAGCAGTTTGTTCGATTCGGAGATCAATTGCGGATGCACGTGGTGCGAACTTGATGCATATCAGCATTTCGCAGCCCCCGAGTTTGGGAGAGAAATCTGTCATTCTCAGTTTCCGCGAAATGGCATTAATTGGCATTAAAACAAGTTGTGCAACTCAAAAGTGACCTTTTCCATTCGCAACGTGTGCAAGTGAGCTTTTTGCCAGCTTATATCTGCATATGAAATTCTAATGAATAATTAATGCAAATAACTTCAGTCAGCAATGGAAATCCAACTTGAACAATGCGAAATAGCTCGAATTTGGGAAAACTGAAATAGTTTCTGACGGAATTGAGCATTCTTTCGCAATATTTGCACGAGTGCATCCCATTGGCTAACCAGAAATATCAAAAACTCACAAGAAAAGATTTCCACAAATAGACTAGTAACATCTTCACGATGTGTATTAATTGATGTTGTACACACCTCTACAAACAGACAAATTTCATTTAAAGTTTGTTAATGCGTAGTTAATGCGAATTGGTTTCGCATTAAATAATTGGAATTTAACTTGCAAACCATTTTAGACTGGCATTGAAAGCTACTCTCTGCAATTTATGCATTTTCAACGGGAAAACGAAAGAGAGCAAATTGTTACAATCAATATCTTGATCGACATTGCAATGAACATTACTGTAAACCACAATTGTGTTCCGTTCTACGCTCAATCACAATTCCATCGTTGGACAAGATCACCTCTTTCTTTCAATTTTAAAACATAAAACCTTAGTGTTACTTAGTGTTAGCGATTCCTGCTCGATTCTTGGTCAATGTTGGAATTGGTCATATACGTTTAACAATATTCGCTTCTCCACATTTAACATCATTTTTCGTTATATTGTACAGCTGACAGAAATTTATTGTATTTCAGGGGACAATTGGACGGGAATCGGTTTTCCGCCCTGTTTCATGTCCATATAGTCAACTTCCTTCATTCCTTCATGTTTCAATCACAAACAAATGACTTTCTGCTCTCCAGTTGAATATATAAGGAATTAATACATGTGAGTGCGCTTCTTATTTGCTCAATTTAGTAATTAATTGCAATTTAGAAAAGCCTTACGAGGAAATTTTTGCTGGCCCCTAATTATAACAAAATCAATAAAGCTGTATGTATGGTTGCATGTAGCGCTGAAATAAATTGCATTCTCTGCAATTTTCTGCTGGAATCTTTCCGTAAATTGTTTCGCTTTCTCAAATAAGTGTACGAGTGAATTACGTGCTGGAAGAATACACTCATTACACATATGTCCATGTCCGTGCATGCAAGCTGTGGTGCAAATTTTCACGAAAAACAAGGAACTACTTTTTCACTGTGCATCCTGTAAGAACATTCCTCCAGACCCCGGCGGCGCCTTGCTGAAGCTATGTTGGGCGATAAAGCTCAACAATTCATAATTACGTAAACTAGTGCGCTTGAAGAAGCAAATTCTCTCTTAATAGGGAGTACTCGATTTTCCCGCATTCGAAACACTGATATGTCTAAAATTACAAAAACTGCATTTTTATGTATCCCTGAGGGCCATGCCGGGATTTAGCTGATTATAATAATTCCCTTTAGAAAGGAGACTTGTTGATAAAGGCATTTTATGTATAGTTGATAGAAATGGCATTTAATAGTTTAAACTCCATTCTGAAAAGCAAACGAATTTGCAAAAGTCGAGTTTAAAAGGATATTATTTATTTATTATGTATTTTTGCAAGAGGAAAAAGAAAAGGGGAAATTTATTTGAGCGATCCAGAGTCCAGCGCCATCAGACAAGAAGAATCCTTGCTTCAACTGCAAATGAAACTGTAACCATTCATCACAGGGAAAGCTGTGACGTTGGAAATCTTTGGGAAAAGAGCAAGACCCTTGTCGGACTGAGGGTCAGCGACAGTGGAAAATTGAAGGATAGAGTGACACGAAGTCGTTGGGTTCCAGCTAGACACAGCAGAGTTCAGCAAAGTCATCCTCAACGATGACTGATGGAATGAATTGTATTGGGCACCTGTGCTAGATTCGAGCGAATTGGGTTTCCATTCGTGAAGCTGGCGTGCAATTAGTTCGCTTGACCGAACGGTGTCTAAATGCCGTGCGAATCGATCACGAATCGATAGCGAATTTTCCAGCCGGTGCCCACGCTCGCATCCATCACTTCCGCACACGACCATCTCACGCCAGCGTGTCCATTATCGAATATGGATACGGTTTCGTATTCATTGAAGACGTCTGATATTTCAGACTCGCCGGCGATAAGTCCAGGCAGGAAAGATTGGAGAGCGAACCTGATTTAGTGCTCATTGCTGCCATCCACCACACGAACGAGTATTCCATAAATTATTTCCGGCGCAGCAGAAAACGAATCGCTTCCAACGCGCCTTCGCGTCAATAATACTGCTTAGCAGAATCGGCGATGACTGGAAGTTTTCCGGATTGTTGCTTCACATGTTCTTCAAGCACACAGAGAGCACTTTTAATGAGGAAACTCCCAAACTATGAAGGACACACAACCAAAGCCACGATTGATTGATGTTCAATGTCAGATTAAATGCGTCTGAGTTACAATTCGGTCCTCTGCACAATGACCATCTGGTGTCTTCAGACGGCGACTGCCACCAGGAACAATTCTCAAAGTGTACGCAATTTCTTCGGCTGGCAATCCCCTCGGGAGCTTGATTCATTGCTCCAGCGGCTGCTGAGACATTCTTGGACTCACTCTGACTTGCTATCCAAATACTTTGCATTCAAATTTGATATTTAAATCAATTTCCGATATTGCTGGAGTTTCGAAAGTCGCGCTCCAGGCACGATATCACGTGCTGCCGGTAAACACGCAATTCTGGAACACATTCGCAGAAAAAACATGTTTGGCATACAATGTCAACGAGGATGCATTGAAATTCGGAGCCACAATGATACCAGAACTAGCACGTTTTCATATCATGCAATCGTTTCGCGCAGATATCGCGAAGACGACGATGGCGACACGCCGAAGACGTTCATTATACGTCGCGATAAGCAAGACTCGCTCTCTCTCCCTCTCTCGGCGCCGCCATTAATTATTAAGCCACCACTTATTGCCGCCTCTATGAACTTGTTGCAATTATGCAAAGTTGCGGCTCGGTATCAATGCGCTGCAGCTTACGTTCGCCTGATGCCCGCCGTGAATGTTATCGCTTCTTGCGGCATGTTTTGCCTGCAGATTATGCAAAGCGATTGTGACTTACGTTTGCAAAATTCATAAAATTACCATGGCTTCATCGTAAATTTGAAAGTGCAAAAAATTCGCAATTTTAAATATTATACTTAAGATGAATTGCAGCTCATTCAAAATTTAATTGAGTTTCGCCAATTGGTTTGATACATTTCAATTTATTGAAATAAATTGAGTGGGAAACTGAAATCTCATTCCCGTCTCTCGTAACATCAATCAACACGGGAAGAATAAAATCATTAGATGCAATATTTCAAATATCTAACATAAGCTAACACAACAAAATGGAAGAAAGTATGGGGTGGGCAATCAGATCATTCAGACCAATGACACAGTCTACACATTTTTAAACCGATCTACAGGTACTTCCGTGATAGTTTCAGAGATATGGCACTTTGAAAAGTAATTAATTTCACCAGACGAAAGGCAAGTCGGCAAGACTGGAAGGTCGGACGAGGAAACCAGGTGAGGAGATGCGTTGAGAGCGATTTCCAATATTAGGTAACCAATTAATATTGCAGCAAACTCCAATTACGGAGTGTTGCGGCTATAAATTAAAGGTCTCCGGCGTTGGGCGTCGATGTAATTATGCAAAGCGCTTCCCAATGACGAGAGGATGCATCCCGAATTCCTCGCGAATTCCGGACAAGTTTGCTCGTTTCAACACGACTCCTTCGTCGCATCTTTCGAGTAGCAATCGTCGGGACGCATTGGATTAATCCTCGCACTAATGCTCACATCAATCACTTTCATATTACAACTCAATTGATGCTCGCTGATTGCGTCGAATTGGATCTTGAGTGCGAATCGTTTAATCATTTACAAGTTTCCTCGGTTGATGACAGACTGCAAATTATCCGCACCATCAGTGCTCGAATTGCTGGCGCGTCTTAATTAGCTGCGCAGTAAGTCGCTCGCTTCGCCATTTCTGGATGACGTGGAAAAATGCGGAGGGAAAACCAGCAACATTTCACTGCGAGACGAGTTGCTAATTCAATTACCGCTCCTCAGACACTTCTCCTTTCGCATGGTGTGAGCTTATTTTCAGCGAAACTCTTTGGCATATTGTGTAGCAGGTGATGATTTTTTGATTACATTTGCATACATCCCACATTTAGATTTACAAAAACAGCATTTTTGGCCAATTTTCTCTCTTGCTGCCTTCAATTGCGCATTATTTCAAACTCCACTCTCGACCATCTCGCTGTTGATATTCATTAAAGTTAATATTCAACAATTCTATTTAATAATCCTGTGACAAGACGAGTTGGAGCACAATAAGGCATCATTAGACATGTCATGTCAAAGGAGCAGAAATATGAGAAACGGAATGATGAAATGAAGTTTAAACGTGCGCAAAGATTTATTGCAGCAAAAACAGAAGCAGCATGAGAATGAAGTGCATAGCGCAGAGCGCTATTCAGCAGGGACTCGTCATTAGCGAGAGTGCATTGAGAGCGAAGAAGAAGCCGGCTCACCCAGAGTCCTTCGGGGAGGCCAGAACACTCCGCGGGGACGCAGGGAGGGTAATTTAAAGTCGTCGATTAAAATATGAAACGCAATAATTTAGGCGAGCGCACGCATTCACGTGTCCAACGATTGCAGAACTCGGCTCCACTTCGTCTCACCGCCTAATGGACCGGTGAGCATTACTACACCGCTCCCTCGACGAAGGGGTTCATAATAATTATAAATCTTCGGTGCCGAGTTCTTATTCAACAATTCCGCTTGATTCGAGTTCGGTGGCAGTTTTTGCCGCACCCCGTCGCGATTCCATTCAATTTTCTTCCGTTTCCGGTTTGTCGTAACCTTAATTTTGAATTTACAACACGTTGATGAGAGAAGCAAGCAATATTTTATTCTACGCCGAAGAAATTGATGATAAGTGATCTTTTCGCCTCCAACTCTTGACATTTCCATGGAAAAATAAGCGTGTTGGCATCGAGAAAAATTGCGTCGCCGATACGGATCATGTGATGCGACGATGGAATTAATTTGCAGATTTATAGCATTTGCCAGACGCATCGAAAATGCGAGAGAAAAGCGAAGCAATCGTGGAGCATTCCTTCGCGAACGGACAAATAGCTGCATAGTAAACTTTTGCACGCATCGAAATCAGATGGAAATCCGCATTGATAAAATGGAAGCAAAAAGTTTTCTAATTGAATTTAAGCGCGTTGATTGATGCGCGATGGATGCTGGAGATACAGATGGCGAAAACATGCTTTGCGCCCATCATAATCCAACAAAAGCATTATGTTTCGTGCAGACGCCATTCAAGTAAAAATAAAAAAACTTCTTCACTATTCCGTTAGGTATAATAATATTCTTTGATTAAAATTGGAATAGAAGCAAACAAATATTGGAAGGAAAGTTGCGATGCTAATCGAAGAGAAAAGTGGCGGTGCCGAGTTCTAGAGGCACGTATTCTCGATGTAAGATTAAATTGCGGCAATGTGCGAAAGTTCGATTATAATCGGGGGCAAAATTCGCCAATCGCTCATAAAAGTTGGAGGGGGCACGTTCTTATTGCGCGTGTTAATTAAATTAAAACGAAATTTAGATTCAGCGCATGCCCCCAATGCCCGATCTGCTCGCTAATCAATTCTTGTATTTTCTCTCCTATATTCACGAATAATATTTACGCAAATTTCGCATTTGATCCGACAAAGTTTTAACGATATCACATCGGGCAATCCCAAAGCTAATTTATTTTTAGCTCGCATTTCACTGCAAATTTCCAGTTTTATTCTCTTTTTTTCATTCTACATTTCTCCTTTTTTTTGTGATTCCCATCGATTGAAATTATTTGAAATAATCCTCACTAAGAGGACTCTTAAAGCGAATAATGCGTAATTGAATGCTGATGAAGGGTGGAAGGGTCAGGATCTCGGGTTGCATGTAATTAAAGCAAATAATCTACGAGGGCTGCTCCAATTTGCGGCAAAGTGCAAAAATATTCGCATCCAATATCAACATTGAACATTTGCAGGGTGCTCGCCACTATGGCACGCCAACTCGACAATTTAAACGGTAAACTTTGCAGCACCTCTGAATACCTCGGTTGCTACAGCTTCTTCTAGCCACCCAATCAAATGCAATCAAATATTGGATCGGCGCCGCTCAATTGAACTCGCCCAATTGGGGGCGGAAAATTCAAGGCGCGTCACGAGTTTCCCGCAAGTGCGAAAGTGTCTCTTAATTCGTGTCGCAGATGACAGATGAGCGCTGGAAGTCAGCAAGAAAAAAAACTCATAACGCCAGACTGCGACTACTTCGTGGCGCACCCAAGGGATGATTTGTAAATGGCGTGACATTGTGGCATAGATTTTCGCGTTCCAGTTGGCACTCACCTGCCGCCCGCAATGCCACTTTGATTATCCGCACGTGAATAATTCCAAGCTGCCAATATTTGCAAATTGCGTGCACTGCTCGTCCAACCCCTGCGATTACGCGCCGCGACGACGGCCGATGGCGCGGCGAGAGGGCGCACTGCGAGCGACGCCAAAGTGCAGCGCCAACTGGCGTCTGCGGTCGGACGTCTGCATTTTCCACCCTCCGAACGCGGCCGAGCGCGGCCGAGGGATGAAAAGCGTCTCCCTCGCGCCACCACGAGACTTCCATGTGCCACCAACATGATTATTTCATCATCAATGCAGTTTGTTTGGCGCATTGCATAATTACAAATTGCAAATTGCATTATTGTGGGTGAACGGCCGATAAGGGCGCGTTTTTCAGGACGGCGACAACAATGGCCGAAATGGCAGTTTTGTTGCTGAGCGAATCGATGCGCAATGCTTTTAATTACGAGCCCAAATCGAATGCGACTGATTAATGCAAATATCGTTATCATTGCGGCGCTATTTTCTGTTAGCATTACACCTCGTTGGCGAATCATTAAAACGCAATGATTGTGTGCGGTCGAACGGTTGTTTGGTGCGTTTTTAATCAAATTTCCGCTAAAGCATCACCCCAGACTCCAATCAGCGACAGGCTTGACGTGGACGGAATTTCATTGTGAAATGATAGAGACCGGAAAATGCAATTTCGAATTTGACGAAAAAGTTACGTAACAATAGTGCTGGAAAACCTTAGCCCAATCAATGATGAGTAAATTAGAATGTTAATTGAATTCGTGTCCACATTGAGAAAGCCCTAAATTAACGTTTACGAAATTATTTCATTTCTTCGCCTTGCTGACCACTCTTTGGGCTTCTGCGAAGTTAAGCTTATCGGTGAAGCCAATGATGTCATCGCGAAACTTTATGCCGCAGTTGGAAATGCAATAAAATGCACTTTGCAGCAACGAGTTGATCGGGCTGCTGAATTTGCTCGCGTCCCAAGCCGATTAATTCGCAATTATCACGAGGATTTGCTCGATTCCTCAACGCTGGTCTCAGTGATGGATGCGAACAAGATCTGATACTGGTGGCCGTAACAAGCTGCAATTCGATCAATCCCATTGCCAACTTATTGCTTCCCATTCGCCAGATTGATGAGATCTGCCATCTGTCAATTCTTCCTTTTCCTTTTTCTTCTAGTTCGCAATTCCTTTGTGTCCTTAATCAATGTTTGAAGCAATTTTTAATGCAGTTTCCTGGAACCTCCAATATCGTCCTGTTGCCAAGTGAACTGACGACAGAACATCCTCGTGCACCTTTTAGAAGCTGTGGAATTTGCAAAGGACACAGCAGCTGCGTGTTTTAATTCAGTATGCAAATGATTTGTTTTTTTGCATTTCGCAGAAAGCCACGTCGCCGAGATAAATCAAGCTCGTATTAGCTTTGAGCGCTGAGCGCCAAGAGATAGCTCGGGATGAGCGGATGCCGCAGCTGCGGAACTGTTGCACTTGGTACACAATTGGCGAATCTATCGCAGGACCAATGTGCGCTCGCATTAATCACGGACACTGCGATTGTAACGCTACACCAAGTGTCGCAGCTCGTCCACACTTTCCTCGGCTTTCCCTGCTTCCTCCTTCCCTGGCCAATTCAAGCACAATGCGCAATAAGTAAATTATTCGAAGCGAAGAGATGTAGATGGCAATTCAATGTCGCCATGGACGCGAAATAATTAATGCGAATATTGTTGGCCTAATATGGAATGGCGAGCGGTGGAATTGAGATCTCCCATTAAACGTAGATTTGAAAATCGCATCAATTATCAGGGAAAGCCAGCATATGGCTGGCAGAAGTGGTGGCCCGGCTGAGGTGAGTTGTTTATGCGGAAGATAGGCTAATCTCAGCGGTGTGAATGATTTGTTCCAGGGTTAGTTAGTGCACGCGCGCATCCACCACAAATCGTGCACGTGCAAGTCGTCCATGTGCCTTTGATCGTATCTCAGCAAGTAAGGCAGCATCTGGTCTGGTCCATTGCATTCTTGCGGGAATCTGAACAGTGTCAGTCGCATCTGATTGACACTGGCCACTGATGAAATCGAAACGAACGCTGCTTAATTGGCACAAAGTAACGAATTGCAGAGTGGTCCACGACAATGATTGGATTGTCGCATGAATCTAATGCAGCATTCGGGGTCGATGCGTGCCTGGCGCATGCAAACGAGATGCAAAACGCGCGACATGTCGAGCAGTTATTTGATTTGTTGGCGAAAGCGGCGCCAGGTGCGCACAAGGGCGCACACGCGCTCGACAGATACGCAGCATCGATATTGAATTACGTCCGATGGCGAACGGGGGCCGCTTTTGATTCCGGACACGCACGTGTCGAACGACATCCTTTGTAATTGCCGCGCTGCGCAACCGGCCGCCATCAATTGCGGATCATGGCCGACGCGAGCGCGCTTTTGATGTCGAAGGCATTGCTAATTGCCGCCGCATTCACGGCCGCTTATTGATTGTCAATTACGCATTGCGGGAGGACCGCAGGACAAGCGGACAGGAAGGACGGAGCGCTTGCGGCTAATTGTCCCTTGCGTTTCTTCGCGCACGTCATTACAGCTAATGGCCAACAGCACATCAATCAGGGTGACGAACAACACCGATCAACATCGCATCAAACCGACGCCAAACTTGTCAGATTCCGATAATGTTGTTATAGAGGGTGAGAAGCATCATTGCATAGACCAGTGGTGGCGAACCTATGGCACGCGTGCCAGGGGTGGCACGTACGAAAATTTTGATGCCACGTGAAGGTATCATAATAAAAATGGATTTCGCAGAAATATTGAACAGAAAATATAAACGATTCTCAGAACTTGCC
>JAOEHK010045228.1:0-52629 GCA_025447835.1 Labidoglobus nevermanni | reverse complement strand
GCAACCCGCCTTACATTTAAGACGCGTACTGCCACTATTTCCACTGGCCACTCAATGGTGAACGGTAACGCGGTGCTAGGTATCGAACCCGAGATACCCGGCCCAGTAGGCAACTACGTCACCACTCAGCCACCGATTGGTTAGAGGTCAAAGAGTTTGGCTAGGTGTTAAGCAGAGAGCGGAACGACGTCATAGCTCTTGTTGACAACGGACGACGATGCAAGCGCAGTAGACTCCATTCGAGCGGTATTGCCGTGCCGTTTGTCGTGAAAAGTGTTGTTTTTTCCGCTATAACTTTCGAACCAAAGGTTCTTTCATATAATGAACACAACTAGGTTGGAGATTTTAAAATATTTTATTGTCACTGCAACACGTTTCGGTAACACAGTACCTTCATCAGGCAATTATGAATGACATCGAGAAGAAGGTACTGTGTTACCGAAACGCGTTGCAGTGACAATAAAATATTTTAAACTCTACAACTTTGTTGTGTTCATTATATTTATGGAGTTAAAACAAGTAACCGCCTCATCAATAAACGATTAAAAAAGAAACCGATGAGGAGACAATTGTTGATGAATGTGTTGATACTACTGATGAGGTATTTCACGAAGAATGATTTGTAAATAAAAGCGCGTTATTTTTGTATTTTCGAAGTGTTTTTTGAAATGTTGGTCTTACAAGTTGCCTACGTCAAATACACCGCTGTGTCATGTAGAATTTAATCTCAAGAAGGGCACAAAAGACAAGATTTTTCTGTTATCATATTATATTTGAAGCTAGTTCTCACAAGATTATAACGTTTCCTATGCGATATCTATAATTTTCAATGATTTTCATTAAAATACTCAATATTTAATTACAATTTACAATACCAATTTGAAATGGTGAAATGAAGAAGAGCGTGATATTTACATGAATTATATCTATTACTTCTTTGTATTACCCATCGATATTATGTATATTAATAGATAAATCGCATATAATAACAATTGCACGTAAAAGCGATCGAAATGTGTAAAATATGTGTTTTAGCAATGAATAATGAATGCATATCACATTTCGTTCTTGTGTGCCTGGTTAAATTTGCAATAGATCCGAAAAATGCTGAAGCCAGCAAACATATCAACTAATGTCTCCCATAATTATAATAGTAGGATTGAGCGATGAATCATAATCAATTAACATATTGATAGTATTAAGGGAAGTTCCCATAGCAATAAAAAATACATTTGAAAATGATGATTAGTTTAGCGACGGAACGTATTGTCGATGATTACACTGGCTCTAAATATTTTGCGGATTCACAATCCCCTTGTTTCTGTTTGTTTCTCTAACAATTTCTCATCTCTATTATTACATTCTCCTGTCCTATTAGTTAGCAAACAGTGGGAATTTAAAGTTGGAATGTCTACCCTGCTATTCGCTTCGAATCTCATCTAGTCAGGCAATTGCTTTCGCTTCGGGTAGAAACGCATCCCAATACTTGACCAATTGCGCCTGATGCTCCATATGGTTCTCTAAATACTTGACGAAGATCGCTTTGAAGTCTTGAATGCGACACTTTTCGAATCGCTCCATCTCCAGCTTAATCATTTTGGATATCCGATCGAAAGCTTCTTGGCTGCGCTCCACTTTCGCCTCCCATTCGATGACTTCAGCTCCAGCCTGTTCCAGCTTATCGTTACGTCCTTGCAACTCCATCTTAGTTTTCGCTTCGCGCTTACGAGTTAACATCTGCTGGGTGTGCTGCCAGAGCTGAAACAGTTTGGTGCGCTCGTGGAACGCATCTCTGACGGCACCTAGCAAACCCAAGTAGTCTTTCAGCATTTCGCAGAGGATGTAGAAGTCTGTGTTGGCTTGTTCTACGTGCAGGGCTTCCACTTTCTCTTCCGTGTCGGCGAGCTGCGATAGAGCACGTGCCAGAGAGTTGTGGTCTTCGCAGGCGCTCAACAATGCTGCAGATCTGGCCACTCCGTTGGTTAACGTTGCCAATTCCCGGCGATATGAGACCATTGCTTCTACATTGGCGTGCAGTTTCTTCAGCTGCGTTTCCAGCGCTTCAATGTGAGCGAGTTTGTCTTCAAACCACTGAAATCATCGAATACTGAAGCCCCAATTCGCTAAATAATCAATGGAATTACCTACCGGATCTGTTTCGTCCATTTTATACGTGATTTTATTCACCGTTTCACCAACTCTACTGATGAAACGCATCACTCCGGCACCACTCAGAGCTGAAGTGCTAGTTGCCTTCGGCAACTCCATCTCGGATTCGAGGAACTCCCTGAAGTCCGGATCGACAATTAGCACCGGGTGGTGAGACGTTCTGCGGAGGTATCGTTCCAGGGAAGCTCTTCGACGCTCCACGAAATCATTGCCATTGCTGACTTGTTCGTTCTGGCCCATTTTGATTTTCGCGTTGCCGATCACGCTCTTCTCGGGGGCTGGCGGAATAATACGCCCAACTTTCAGGTACTTTTCCGTCAGCTTGTCATGCAAACCGAGGAAATCGCTAAATCGTCGCATCACGGAAAACTCGCGCTTGCTAAAGAAGCCCATGTTGGTTCTCGTGCACACCCGATATGCCATATAAGCGCCCATTCCATCGCCAACCTTCTGTGGCTCAGTTACCGAGATGTCAATGAATTGATCACCACTTTCAGCTTCCACCTGGAACAGCCAATGGTTCTAGAAGCAAGTCGTAGGATTCATTCAGACACAAACCTCTTCCAGAGTTGGAGTAATCATGGAATGAGCATTAATTGGCACTGTTTCCATTCCCGAGCGATCGTTCAAGCGGACACGGCTCATTTCGTCGTGTAAATCAGAATCACCATTTAGAAGGTCTTCGTGCTTGTCGTGGCGAGCTGCTGGTATTTCGAGTTTCGACGTAGGCGAGAACGACTGAAAAAGTACCAAGGACGCGTGTTACCTGATTAGCAGCGACTCTTATCTGCTTGTAAACAAGATAATTAAGGAAGGTTATCGTTATACAAAAACATGAGGCGCAATCGGCCTATTGGAACATTCTATGCTCTATATTGCAAATATACCTGATTTACCTGTACAGCAGATGCAAACAGGTCGTCTTCGTCCTCGTCTCTGCTCTTGTTAATGTCGATGTTTTCGAACAAACGGGGTGGTTCCAGTGAATCGGCCATGGTTTCAATTACTCCACACTTACTGTTACTCTCGACCTACGCCGCTGAATGTTTCAATAATGTATAGAGTTTCAATTGTAACGTTATCACAATTTTATCAGTAATTAATGTTTACTGCCTTGTTGCTTGATGACTAGCAACTTGTCATGGTCGCTCAGCTGAACATCTCCTCATCAACACAACGAGTTTACACGAAGAAGCATTTCAAAATTTTCAAATATAATTCATAGTTTTGTGATAATTGGAAAGATTAATACCTTGCAATTACTAAACTTATGTTATTCCAAATTATTAAAACCTACTAATTAATTTTAAAAACACAAAAGCGAAACTTAGCTTATGAACCATATTTGATCTCCTTTTTTAAAAGTTTCAAACTGTTGCAAAACTAATTCTGGAACATTAATTGCATATCTGCTAATTATAAGCGAATTTATAGGGATTTAATAATCATGTTTTCTGTGGTTACTATTACATTATTGATCAAGCAAACGTAAATGTAACTTTAATATTTTCTGAAATAAAAACGTATCTGAATCAATTTTTGATTGATTGCATTATCCTTCTGTGATTATGAATGGCTGATTACCGGCTGGAATGGATCAAAGACAAGGTCCTCAAATTTGTGGGCTTGACCTCACTGGATTACTTCGACAAACTCCTTGCGGCCAACGATGGAGAGCTGGAAGATCAACTTTTCGCATTCTTGGACGATGATATCCCAAATGCCGATTCACATAAGCGCCTTCTACATGTATACAAGAGCTCCTATGAGCGCCTTGTCGAGCGCGAAATCGAAGTACTTGAAAGTGTTTCCATCAAAATAGACGAATCTGAAGTTTCAGAACCCAAAACCAGCACTTCCAAGAAACACAAAAAGGACAAGGGCAAGAAAGGCAGAGGCAAAGAACCGAAAGCGCCTTCGCTGCAGGAAGCCGTAGAGGAAGAAACTTGGTCGGAATTGGTGGCTGAGGAGTCTATGATGCAGATGCAGATGGTGCAAGCAAGTGACTTTAAACAGGAAAGCGAAGTCATCCAACCATTGCTCTACACATCTGAACCGGACACAACTATCACTTCTACCATTACGGAAGCGGAAACCGATGAGGGCGACGCGTCCTTTAAGGAGGACACAACGAAGACGAAAAAGGGCAAGAAGGCCGATAAGAAAGGCAAAAGGGGTAAGAAGGAGAAGGAAGAAAGACAAGCGCTTTTATCGCAAAAATCCTTGGAGACTGAGAGTAAGTACGAATTCGTGCCAGTGAAGAAAATCGTGCAAGAAATCGAAACGGAGTACACCTTACATGCAGCTATTGGCAATATGGTAGAAAACAAGTTCAATTCTAACAATAAGTACGTGTACATTCTGCGCCTTAGCGAACAAGGCCTACCCAATTTCGAAAGCAAGGAGGACGCCGATGCAGAAATGCCGCAGTACTTCATTTTTGGATCCTGCTGCGGAAAATTCTTACAGGGTTTGTTATTGCACCTCTCGGAGGCGCAACTCAACCTCATGGAGCACGTGGAGCGCTACATCGAGGAGCATTCTACAACCAGGGTCAGTAGGTCCATGGAGGTTCTATCGAAGATGAAGCTGGAATCGCAGTTGACGACCCAAAGCCAGAAGCATTCGCAGGCATCTCAGGCATCTTCCGTACAGGGAAGTGCGACTGTGCCCTCAGCCAGCAGCATCCGAAGCAGCCAGAAGTCCACGTCACTGACCAAGGAGCAACAGCAACATGTTTACGCCGAGGAGAATATTATGAAGCATATGGAGGAGATTCAGGTCAGAATGGAGGAGCAGATGCAGATGAAGGAGGAGCTCTTCAAGGAGTCGAGGAATCTGGTGGAGAGCACGCGATGGACGTTGGAGCACATCGATGACGACTCTTCCTTGGAGCTGTCGCACTTTCCGGATATTATGAGCTCATCGAATGTGCGCTACAGTGGCCAATCCAAGCTGATCAGTGCAATGGAGGAGATTATGATCAATTGGGAGAAGCAGATAATCAAGACGATTGAAACGTACAATGCGAAGCAACCCACTGGCAATGGTCCCATTGCCGAATACGACTACTGGAGAGAACGTGAGGCTGCACTGAGTGTCCTCTTCGAGCCGCTGAAGAAGCACACGTTTCAGCGCATTATGGACCTATTGGAGGCATCAGGATCCTCCATTGTCTATAGCTTTCAAACTAATATTAGGGAGCTGAAGAAGAGCTACATGATGGCCCGAGATAACGTCAAGTTTTTGACCACGGTCCTAAGACATTTTAAGGTAAATCCTTCCTCAATTTGTTCCTCTGGCCTTTGCCAAAATCCACTCGCTTTTAGACTATGATGAATTCGGAAGATTTTGTGAAGACCAGAGAAGCCATTCCGAATCTGTACGAAGGCCTTCATTTCATTTGGGTCCTTTCGCGTTACTACTGCGTTGACGAAACGATGATACCACTTCTGGAGCGCATTTCTTGGGCCATTTGCGAGAAGTCCAAAGTTGCGTTAGATAATCGGATGCTTTTCCGCAAACCTATTAAGGAAATCATTGCGCTGGCGTCCGATGTGCGGGAGATGCTGAAAGTGTGGAAGGAGTGCTATTTGAACACGCGGGAAACGATCGAAATGTCTGGAAAAGCGAATCGCTGGGAGTTTGACAAGAAGAAGTTGTTTGGGGAGTCTGATTACATCGCACTAGTTTGCAAAGATATTGAATCAATTGCCGACGTAAGCATGTAACAGAATCTACATTAGATCTCATGTTAGACGCACACTAAACTAATTACAGATTGTCGACCAATTCACCAACATCTTCGGCGCCGAATTGAAGTCGATTATGACTGATCCGCAAAAGATTGACGATGTCGTGCGCAAATTGGACGACTTGGTTTATCCGATAGAGGCAGCGGACTTTGATATTTTTAAGGAGACGTTTAAGGAGAATTGGCAACAAATTATGGTCCAATTTGGCAAGGAAGTGAAGAATCTGGAACGCATTGCCACCGTCTTCATCGATCAGAGCTTCAAGGTTTTGCGCTCTGCCGAAGGTGCCTTAGATAAATTACTCAAGTTCAAATTGGTCCGGACACGTAAAATCATCCACGACCAATTATTGTCCAAGTTTGAAATTGTTATGGACCAATTCATTAAGGAACTGGCTACAATGGAAAATTTGTATCTGGTACACATCTTTTAGCATTTACCTTTATTGGAACTAAAATTAACTGCGATTTTAGCGAAACAAACGAAACCCGATATTGTGCCGCAACCATCAAAAGCATGGTGGCTCCATATTTTGGGTCCAGCAAATGTTTCACTCGGTGAAACAGCCAATACTGAAGTTTCGCTTTGTGGATGAACTGAAATCGTCGATTTTGAAAGTGGAGGCCTTCAATATTTATGTGAAACTTGCAAAATCGCTGAAGCAGTTCGAAGAGGCAAAGTACAACGAATGGTTGACGATCTCTGAGCCTATTGCGAAGGAAACATTGAAGATGGATGTGTTGAAACTGGAAACAAATTTATTCAAATGTGAGGTAAAGTCTAATTGGAAATGGCTAACAAATACAATTGAAACTCATTTGCAGATCGACGCAATGCCAAGGTACAAACTTCATTTGCGAGTCCATCCAAACTGCAAGTGGAAATGCCGTCGTCCTATAAAGGTATGGTTGGTACTATTTAGGCCCAATGTACATCCTCCTTGGACGGCCTCTTAGTTAATGGAAGGGAATGTAGGTTTGGGATATTGGGATGGAGTGCGGAGTCTTAGAGAAGGTACTGGCCGCTCGGTAATGCTCTACCAGGGATTCAACCCAAGTCAGTAGCCTTGTTAGTAGTTCAGCTACCGAGCGGTTGTCCTATAAAGGTATGAGAAAAGCTGAATAATTGATAGTCAGTGGTATATTGCAATTCGAATAAGATAGGCAACTAGGTACATTAGAATATCTGGTAATAGTACACATATATCAAGCAAGTTCGAAGTGCCGCTTGTCGTCAGTTTAGGGGCGAGAATTGAGGCGCCGTAGAACTCTGGCGGACTCATTCAGAGACGATGAAATGTTGCCGACTTGTTCTTCCAATCTGTTGAAAATAGAAGTATATCGAAAGCAGTTGTCCAGTGCACTGGTATCAATGCTATCCTCGGATTCGTCATCTTCTGGGCTCGCTTCGAAGCTCTCCATTGAAGTTTGGTATACCTTCAAAGGGCGTATTGTTGGTGGGGGCGCAGAAGAGCGTCTCAAGTGTGGGTATGAGATTTCGCTGGTCGAACTGTACTGGCTTTCGGTGATAGAAGAGGGCAGATCACTTATAGTCTCATCGGTTACGAATACATGGCGGTTACGTGGTTGTTCGTAATCCCACCATAAATCGTCGTAAATGTACTCGTTTTTGGCAGAAGGTCGAGGCTCAAGAAGGCGCATCGATGACTTTGGAGTCATGCTGCGCAATATTGCGTCCTTGAATTGATCCACTGCTTGTAGAAGCTTTTGGGCTTCATGGAACACCGACGTTCCTGTGGGACGTGGTAGTTGCCTTCTGATTACGTATGTACCAGCCGTGGAAGATGGCGTTGGATTCTCTGACTTGCGTTGCTCTTGTGCATTGATTCGCAAGTCTTCTTTAGATGTCGATGGCAACGAAGGACTGCTAACAGTATTCAAACCACTCTCCACCGACGTCGCACTGGAAACAGTTTCGTTCTCTGGAGTGGACGTAGGAACTTCCTTTGGTTTGATTGAACAGCGTCCTCGAATACTCTTCGGCGTTTCTGGAGTTACGGCTTGTTTCTTAGAGTTCTCCATATCCTTCTTGAAGGTGTAGGAAGAGTACCGCTTCTTCTCGCAGCGTTCCATAAAGTCTTTGGACCAGGTCTTATACTTTGGCAAAGATGTTGACATTGCCGAAGTTTTGGTTGCTTTGGGCGTATTAAGTACTTTGACTGGGTTTACAGTAAAAGTACTATTGCCCTTGCTTTGACCTCTTACTCCACCTGACTCTTTGGCTTTGTTCTTGGCCATGCCGGCATTTAACGAATATTGGCTCATCGTTGGGTAAGTTTGGGGACGACTTGTGAACACTTAGACAGACTTGCCAAGAATGCGCGCATTTCGAAGGAGAATAGTTTATATAGCAGATGCCATACCTGGGGTAACACATTTGCCACCCTCTAATTACTAATACCTGTTAAAATCCACCCGGGGGGTAAATTGGTTTTACCATGTAAATTTGGTGACTTGTTTACTCTTTAAGCGGA
The DNA here is from genome assembly GCA_025447835.1 of Labidoglobus nevermanni. Classification (NCBI taxonomy): domain Eukaryota; kingdom Metazoa; phylum Arthropoda; class Insecta; order Coleoptera; family Staphylinidae; genus Labidoglobus; species Labidoglobus nevermanni. The sequence continues at coordinate 44,211 of JAOEHK010045228.1, read as the reverse complement.
TTATTAGTCTTATTAGTTACTGAGAACTTGTCATAATGCAAAAGCAAACATTGTTATAGGAGTAAAAATTGGTGGGCAATTGAACAAAACCGTGCAACAAGTAATGACGAAACTGAAGACCACAAAGAACGTAACATGGATAGATGTGATTGGCACCAATACGCTTTCGGAAGAGAATCTTCATTTCGAGCTAAACTTTGACGAGCGCATCTACGATGTGATTGCTGGCGCGGAACTGATTCAGTTGACCGGATATCCGGTACCAGAGTCCATAAGCTATGCGAGTATGCAGAAGTCGCGACTTCGCGCTGACGTTGAGCTGGTGAGCAAGATGTTGGAGACGTACAACAATACGCTGTCGACAATGTCGCAAGCAAAGTTGAACTTTCTGCGGGAGCAGATTCGCGACATTGAGGCCCACATGCAGCCGGGCTTGTCGCGCATCCAATGGATCTCGCTGAGCATCAAGGAGTACGTCAACTGCTGCAATATGAAGATCAAGCACTTTGTCTCAATCAAGAAGCAGATTGACCACACCGAGGACTGCATGCACGACAACTTGAAGCAGCTCAAGTCGTACGATCTGTTTCCGTTCAAGCGCGTCTCCGAGTGTCCGGAGCGCATCCCCTGCAAGGACTTCTTCCTGCAGATGCGCGACCAGCGCATGGAGAAGGTATGCGCCATGATTAAGGTCTACCATACATTTGGGCCGCTTATAATCAAGCTGGAGGCGCTGACGTTGAATACCAATACCGGGGTGTCGAAGCACATGGCCATGTACTACGACAAGTGGGAGAAGATCCTCTTCAATTGCTTCACGGACGCGACCATCAGCAATGTGGAGCGCTTCAATGCGGCGTTTGAGAGCAAGGTGCTGATCTTCCAACTGGATGCCATCCTATTGTCCTCCACGGTTGGCCTGCGGCCCAGCGTTCAGGAGACCTTCAACATCATCTCAAAGAGTCTTCGGGATTGCGTGGACAAGCTGAAACTGTTCCCGCGGTGGATGCACTCGACCTGCCTACCTTGTCCATCGCAGACTGGAACACATTCGGATGATGCGACCGTGTACTCGTTCTATGACGATGTTATCAACGTGCCCGACTTGAGCGAGGCCATCCACGTGCTCCAGAACTCGGCCGCAAAGGCCATCAACGATGCCAACGCGTACCTGCAGCGCTGGAAGCGCTTCAACTTCCTCTGGAACTTTGAGAAGGACTACATGACGGACAAACTAATGTCGCGCATGTACCTGATTGTCGACTTTGACCACAAGCTTCAATTCTACAGCGATATCATTCAATATGCCATGGAGCACAAGGACTACCACGACGTGGGCCCAATTCGAATAAATCTGCGCCCCTTGCTAGATATTATCAGTGACCATGCGCTGGAGTACAAAGATATGCTCGGCCGCAAATGGGCCAACAAGTGCAAGGAGGATATGCTGATCTTCAAAGAGGAAATCGATGAGCTGCGACAAGTGGTCAACAAGAACATTCGCGGCCTGGAGCTGTTCAAGGCCATCATGCAGGCGATATCCGTGATTCAGAAGAACAACGTGAACAATGAGATCCGCTACACGTACTTCCAGCAGGTGTACACGATTCTCGGCATGCACCAAGTGCCATACAATGAGGACGACGAAAAGTTGGCGTACCAGCTAGAAGAGGAATGGAAGGGTCTTTACTCAAGCGCGTTATATCGCTCACAGACCCTGGAAGCCACCAAGGAGCGTTTTGCTATGATGACGCTGGACGAAATTCGCACCTTCTGCTTCTCTCTGAAGGACTTTGTTTACGAGTTCGATAATCACGGACCTGGAACGGTCGGCGAAGACCTGAATCGTGGCGTGCAGCTGTTGGATATGTATTCGAAACAGTTTGACGCCCTAGAAGACCGACGCATTGAGCTGGTGCGTGCTGAGAACCTCTTTGATATCCCCCTAGCCGATTACAGCGAGTTTCTGCGCTGCAAATCGGAGTTTGAAGGGTTGCAGCTCGTGTACAAGGTGTTTACGACACAGAAAACAGCGCGGGAGGTATGGGGACGAACGCTATGGGTGAACCTGAATCCGCAAGCACTTGTCGATGGGATCGAAGCGTTTATGAAGGACTTTCGAAAGCTGCCGAAAGTCGTGCGCATCACGGACGTGGGTCACACTCTCGACAACAATATGAAGCAATTCAAGAACGTGGTGCCGCTGATGGTTGCCATGAAGAACGACGCAATGCGCGAGCGCCATTGGAAGGAGCTGATGGACAAGACTGGGCAGCACTTTGACATGTCTGCCGATCGCTTCACCCTGGACAACATGTTCTCTATGAACTTGCACCGCTACCAGGATATCGCCGAAGAGATCATTAACAATGCGATTAAGGAGCTGCAGATCGAACAGGGTGTCAAGAATATTATCGAGACGTGGGGTGGGCTGCAATTTATTGTCGTTAAGCATTACCTCGGTTCGGATGATCGCGGATACATTCTCGGTCCGGTCGATGAGATCATGCAGATTCTGGAAGACAATTCGATGAATTTGCAGAGTATGGCCGGATCACAATTTGTCGGTCCGTTTCAGAGCGTCGTGCAGAAGTGGGAGAAGAATCTATCACTCATTGGGGAGGTCATCGATCAATGGTTCATTGTGGCGCGTCAGTGGATGTACCTCGAGGGTATCTTCATTGGCGGCGATATTCGCTCGCAGCTACCGGAAGAGGCGAAGAAGTTTGACGATATTGATAAAGCGTTCCGCCGCATTATGATGGACACGGCGAAGAATCCCAACGTGCTGGATTGCTGTACGGCGGCGGGTCGTTTACAGGACTTCCAGGGATTGGGAATGGGCCTGGATCGCTGCCAGAAGAGCTTAAGCGACTACTTGGACTCGAAACGGCGTCGATTTCCGCGCTTCTATTTCATTTCGACCGATGAATTGCTCTCGATTCTGGGCAGCAGCGACCCGACTGTGGTGCAGGAGCACATGGTGAAGATGTTTGATAACATAAAGTCGCTTCGCATGGAGATGGGCGAGCGCGTCCATGCGACGGCGATGATTTCGGTGGAGCGCGAAGTAATGGACTTCCGTAACAACGTGCTCTGCGAGGGCAAGGTGGAGGACTGGATGAACGATGTGCTGAATGAGATGCGCCGCTCAAACCGCTACATTACGAAGAAGGCCATTTACGATTACGGCAAGACGCGCCGACCGCGCACCAGTTGGATGATGGACTACCAGGGAATGGTGTGTCTGGCTGGCAATCAAGTGTGGTGGACGGCGGAGCTGGAGAATGTCTTTGAGAAGATTCTGAAGGGCAATAAACGCGCAATGAAGCAGTACCTCGAGGTGCTGAACAAGCAGCTGGACGATATTGTAATGACGGTGCGCGAGGAACTCTCCGCCAATGATCGGGTCAAGTTTAAGACGATTGCCACCATCGAGGTGCACGCCAGAGATATCATTGAGACGTTTGTGCGGGACAGCGTCTCGTACATGGAGGAGTTCGAATGGGAGAGCCAGTTGCGCTTCTATTGGGTGAACAATTTGGACAACTTGTGGGTCACCCAGTGTACGGGCTCGTTTGAGTATGGCTACGAGTACATGGGGCTCAATGGTCGCTTGGTAATTACACCGCTCACCGATCGCATCTACCTGACCATTACCCAAGCGCTCATCATGCACATGGGGGGCGCGCCTGCGGGTCCAGCAGGCACCGGAAAAACCGAGACCACCAAGGACTTGGCCAAGGCAATCGCTCTGCTGTGCGTGGTTACCAACTGTGGCGAAGGCATGGACTTCAAGGCGATTGGAACGAATCTTGCCGGTCTGTGCCAATGTGGCGCCTGGGGCTGCTACGACGAGTTCAATCGCATTGACATTTCCGTGCTGAGCGTGATCTCGACCCAATTGCAAACGATTCGCAGCGCGTTGATCCTTGGCGCTAAGCGATTCATATTCGAGGGCGTCGAAATTGATCTCGATCCCAAAGTGGGCATCTTCATCACCATGAATCCCGGATATGCGGGACGCACCGAACTGCCCGAATCGGTGAAAGCGCTCTTCCGGCCCGTCGTCTGCATCACGCCCGATTTGGAAATGATTTGCTTGATATCGCTATTTTCCGATGGCTTCCTGCAGGCGAAGGTGCTGGCGAAGAAGATGACGGTGCTGTACAAATTGGCACGAGAGCAACTGTCCAAGCAGTACCATTACGATTGGGGCCTGCGCGCGCTCAACTCCGTCCTGCGGATGGCTGGTGTGCTGAAGCGGGCCACACCGGATCTGCCCGAGGCATTGGTGCTAATGCGAGCGCTGCGTGACATGAATTACCCGAAATTCGTGTACGAGGACATGCCCCTGTTTCTTGGCCTCATTCGCGACCTGTTTCCTGGGATGGATTGCCCACGAGTGGGCTACCCCGACTTCAACGCGGCCGTGGAGAAGGCCTTCAATGCGCAGCGCTATGTGATCATACCGGAGCAGATGGACAAGGTCGTGCAATTGTACGAAACGATGATGACCCGACACTCCACCATGCTGGTGGGGCCCACGGGAGGCGGCAAGACGGTGGTGATTGATATCCTCGTGCGAGCGCAGATCATGCTGGGACTGCCAACAAAGACGTTTACGCTGAACCCGAAAGCATGCTCCGTCATTGAACTCTACGGCATCCTGGATCCGGTGACGAGGGATTGGACCGACGGCCTCCTGTCGAACATATTCCGCGAGATGAACAAGCCCACGGAGAAGGTGGAACGGCGATACATCCTCTTTGACGGGGACGTGGACGCGTTGTGGATAGAGAATATGAATTCGGTGATGGACGATAACAAGTTGCTCACGCTCGCGAATGGGGAGCGCATCCGCCTTCAGACGCCCGTTTGTGCGCTCCTATTTGAAGTCGGAGACCTGCAGTACGCCTCCCCAGCCACTGTTTCACGCGCCGGAATGGTCTACGTTGATCCGAAGAGCCTCGGCTATCAGCCCTATTGGGACCGCTGGGTGCGGACGCGCACGTGGCTGGCTGAACGAGAATTCTTTCAAACGCTCTATGAGCAGTATGTGATCCCATTGATCTCCTACGTGGTTTACGGTCAGGTCGGCAGCCAACAACTGCCACCCTTGAAAATGGTCGTGCCCCAGACGGGCCTGAACCTGATTGTGCAATTGTGCTACTTTGTGGACGCCATTCTGCCGGATAATCCAGACGTGAATCATTCGGAAGAGGATTGCGTCAATGAGAGCTTGGTGGAATGTGTGTTCCTGTCGTGCATCTACAACTCCATTGGGGCACCGTTGGTCGGACCTGTTCGCGAAGATTTCGATCGATTCACCAAGAAGCAATGCGCCATGATGGTAGAGGAGGACACATATGTAACTCCGGCACCGTGCGGAAAGCTTCCGAGCGCGTATCCCACACTCTATGACTACTACGTGGATATCAAGCTACAAGTGTGGATTGCATGGAATTGGATGGTGCCTACGTACGAGCACGTGCGAAGCAAGCGATTCTCGGAGATTCTGGTGCCCACTACAGATAGCATTAAGATTACGCAAGCACTGGAGTTGATGAACGAGGTGCGCAGACCCATTATCCTAGTTGGGGAGACGGGTACGTCGAAGACGGCCATCATACAGGATTTCCTGCGCGGTCTCAATACAGAAACGTATTTGATCCTGAATATTAACTGTTCATCTCGGACGAGTTCGATGGATGTTCAGAGGAGCATCGAATCGGCGGTGGAGAAGCGCACGAAGGATATTTACGGTCCTCCTCTCGGGAAGAAGCTCATTTGCTTCATCGATGACATGAACATGCCACAAGTGGACGATTATGGGACGCAGCAACCCATCGCGTTGCTCAAACTTTTGTTCGAAAGAGGTGGCATGTACGATCGCGGTAAGGACTTGATCTGGAAGAATTTCAAGGACATAACTTATCTGGGAGCCATGGGTGTCGCTGGTGGTGGGCGTAATGAAGTTGATCCGCGATTCCTATCGATGTTCACTGTAATGAATGTCCCATTCCCGACGGAAAACACGCTGGCACACATTTATACCTCCATCCTGCAAGGACACATATCGACCTTTGACGAAGCGGTCCATATTGCTGATAAGATTATCTATATGACGCTGGCGCTGTACAAAGTTGCTATTATGGAACTGCCTCCGACCCCCAGTAAGTTCCATTACATCTTCAATATGCGCGATCTGTCCAGAATCATTGCGGGATTATGCTGCACGGTACCACTGCATTACCAGAAGGAGTACCAGTTGTTGCGGGTGTGGAGGAATGAGTTCCTCCGAGTAATGTGCGATAGATTGATTAATACCGAGGATCAAGACCTTATGAGGAATCATATGATTGATGTAATAAGTAAGCACTTTCCTACGAATCCCCAAGCGGACGTGGACGTTGATGGGGATCCGGACATGCTCTTCGTTCCCGATAATGAGCTGACTGTCAGCATGGATACCAGCATAGATACCAGCATGGAACGAATGGCCGGACCCGATATCCTCGAGTACGTAATGCGCGATCCGATCCTTTACGGAGACTATCGCAATGCAGTCAACGAAGACGAAGCGAGGTACTATGAGGATCTTCTGGACTATGAAGCAATTTACTTTCTGTTCCAAGAGATCCTCTCCGAATATAACGAAAGGAAGGAGCGCATGGATATTGTGCTCTTTGACGATGCGCTAGAGCATTTGACGCGTATCCACCGAGGTCTGAGATTGGAAAGGGGACACATGATGTTGGTTGGGGTTGGGGGCAGCGGAAAGGCGAGCCTCACACGGTTGGCAGCCTTCACTGCCGGATGTGATATGTTTGAGATTATGATATGTCGGGGATACAATGAAACCACATTCAAGGAAGACCTTAAACGCCTCTACAATCAGCTGGGGGTGGAAAACAAGCGGACGGTCTTCCTATTTACCGCGGCACAGGTCATCGAAGAAGGGTTCCTGGAGTTTATCAACAACATCTTGATGATTGGAATGGTACCGGCTCTGTACACCGATGAAGAGAAGGACAACATTGGGGGGCAGGTTCGGGGGCAAGCGAAGGACGCAGGATTTGGTGTTGCCAAAGACGCAGTATGGCAGTACTTTGTGACCAAGTGCTGCGACAACCTTCACGTGGTTCTCTCAATGTCGCCGTCCGGCGATATTCTCAGCAAGCGATGCCGGAGTTTTCCCGGACTGGTCAATAACACGACCATCAATTGGCTGTTTCCGTGGCCGCAACAAGCGCTCGTTGCTGTTGCGTCCATGTTCCTTAAGGATAACACGCGCATCCCTGCCAACTATCGTCCCGTAATTATCGACATTGTCGTTTACATTCATAATAATATCGTCGAGTACACTGCCGACTTTCTGGTCAAGTTGCGGCGGAAGAACTTTGTCACTCCGAAACATTACTTGGATTTCATAAACTCGTACCTTCGCATTTTGGAGGAAAAGCAGAACTTTGTTACCGCGCAATGCGAACGGCTCATGGGTGGCATGAAGAAGATCGACGAGGCTCGTGCTGAGCTGGATATCTTGAATGAGAAGTTAGCCAAGCAGAAAATCATTGTCGAGCAGGCAACAAATATGTGCGAGAGCATGCTAGCGGAGATCGAAGTTGGAACCAATGCGGCCCAGCAGAAGAAGGACATTGCATCACAGAAGAGTGCCGAAATCGAGGATCAGAAGAAGATCATCGTGATCGAGAAGTCCGAGGCAGACGAGGCGCTTTCTGAAGCTCTGCCCGCATTAGAGATTGCCAGAATCGCCTTATCCGACTTGGACAAGTCGGACATCACCGAGATCCGGTCGTTTGCCACCCCACCGGAAGCTGTGCAAGTGGTTTGCGAATGCGTCGCCATTATTCGCGGCGCCAAGGAAATCAATTGGAAAACAGCCAAAGGCATGATGGCCGATCCGAATTTCTTGAGGAGCCTACAAGAACTCAATGCGGATGCGATAACCATCAAGCAGCAGGCAGCAGTTAAGGCACATTTGAAGAAGTCAACTAAACTGGACGATATGGCATCGATCAGCAAAGCCGGCTATGGGCTGCTTAAGTTTGTCAACGCCGTTATGGGATATTGTGCCGTGTTCAAGGACGTGAAACCCAAGAAGGATAAAGTGGAGAGGTTGCAGGCCGAATTTGACGGGGCGATGAAAATTCTACAGAAACTGAATATGGAAATCGCCCACCTGGAAGAGGACTTATCGAAGCTGAACGAAAAGTATGTCGTTGCAATGAGACAGCGTGCCGAACTGCAGGAGGAAACGGACATTATGATGCGACGTCTGGAAGCGGCAGACAAACTCATCACTGGATTGAGTTCGGAGAGGATACGATGGTCTGGCGACCTGGAGAACTTGTACGTTTTCCAGGAGAAGCTCATCGGCATTTGCTTGCTGAGCTCAGCGTTCCTCAGCTACACTGGGCCGTTCAGCTATGAGTTTCGCCGGGAAATGATTTACGACAACTTTTTGAAGAAGGTGCTCGAAAGCGAGGTGCCCTGTGAAGCAAACTATCGCATCGAAAACGTTCTCACCACCGACGTGGAAGTCTCCACATGGAACTCGGAATCGCTTCCGCCAGATGAACTCAGCATCCAGAATGGTATTCTCACTGTATACGGATCTCGGTTTCCGGTTTGCATTGATCCTCAGCAACAGGCGCTGGCGTGGATCCGGAAACGGGAGGCCAAGAACAATTTGAAGGTACTGCACTTTAACGACCCGGATTTCCTCAAGTTCTTGGATATGGCAATCAAGTACGGATTGCCGGTTTTGTTTCAAGATGTTGACGACTACATCGATCCCGTGATTGACAATGTTCTGGAGAAGAAGTTCAAAACAGTCACGGGTCGAACGTTTGTCATTCTAGGCGACAAGGAAATTGACCTGGATCCGAACTTTCGAATGTATCTCACAACGAAACTGTCGAACCCTTTATTTAATCCCGCTGTGTATGCAAGGGGTATCGTCATCAACTATACCGTCACCTTGTCGGGCTTGGAGGACCAACTGCTTAGTGTCGTTGTGCGCAATGAACGCCCAGATCTGGAAGAGCAACGCGAGAGTTTGATTGCTGAGACATCGGAAAACAAAAATTTGTTATCGCAATTAGAGGACTCGTTGCTGCGAGAGTTGTCCTCCAGTACGGGTAATATGTTGGACAATGTCGACTTGATTGCCACTTTGGAAAATACCAAGTCTAAGGCAGCTGAGGTCTTCCACAAGTTGGCACTTGCCTCAAAGACCTCCGTGGATATTGACCGTTTACGCGACGTTTACCGGGTGGTAGCTAAACGCGGTGCGCTCTTGTTCTTTGTCCTCTCCGACATGGCTTCCGTAAACGCAATGTATCAGTACTCGCTGATATCGTACCTGGAGGTGTTTGTTTACTCGCTGAAGAAGGCATTGCCACATAAAATACTGATCAAGCGGTTGGTCAACATCATTAGTACGCTAACGAAGAATGTCTACGATTACTGCTGTACGGGAATCTTTGAGAAACATAAACTCTTGTTCTCCTTCCAAATGACGGCCAAGCTGCAGCAGAATGAGGGTGCGATCACGCAAGCTGAACTAGAATTCTTCATCAAAGGTTCCGTCAGCCTGGAAAAGTCTACGCGCCTCAGACCCGCAACTTGGTTGACGCAGCAAGGATGGGAAGACATTTTGAAATTGAGCACAGACTTTCCCGATCAATTCTTCAACCTTGCAAATGACATCGAACGGAATACCGCAGAGTGGCGAACCTGGTACGACTTGGATCAACCAGAACAGGGTGTATTGCCGGATGGGTATTCCGAGAGACTAAGTAGCTTGCCCTTCTATCTCTTGATGGTTTTACGCTGTTTCCGTGTGGATCGGATTTTCCGCGCTGTCAGCGATTATATTGCGGCATCCATGGGCGAGCAATTTATCATGGCCCCAACGATTAGTCTCGATGCCATTTTTGAGCAAAGCTCCCCGACAACCTCGGTGGTGTTCATCCTAAGCCCCGGTTCGGATCCCACTGCGGAGCTCATGAAGCTGGCCGATCAATTCGAAGCAACGTTTCGTTACTTGTCTCTGGGCCAAGGCCAAGAACCCATGGCCATTGAGCTGCTGGACAGCGCTATTCAACGAGGATATTGGTTAATGTTCCAGAATTGCCATCTACTATTGAGTTTTGTCGGGCAATTAGAGAAGTTACTCGAGAAGATGAATAAACCGCACCCGGATTTCCGCCTTTGGCTCACCACTGATCCAACCAACAACTTTCCCATTGGCGTTCTGCAGCGATCCTTAAAAGTGGTCACTGAGCCACCGAACGGGTTGAAGCTCAATTTGCGCAATACCTATTTCAAAATGCGAGCGAGCACATTGGAAGCATGCACACATCCCCAATTCAAGCCCCTTGTCTACGTGCTTGCCTTTTTTCATGCCGTGGTCCAGGAACGCCGGAAGTACGATAAGATTGGCTGGAATATTTGCTACGATTTCAACGAGTCGGACTTTAACGTGTGCGTCGAGATACTGAACACGTATCTGACGAAAGCGGTGCAGGCTAAGGACACGAGGATCCCATGGGGAAGCCTAAAATACCTCATCGGAGAGGTGATGTATGGCGGCAGAGTGATCGACGACTTTGATCGCCGACTTTGCAAGGTGTACATGGATGAGTACATGGGCGACTTTCTCTTCGACACGTTTCAACCGTTCCACTTTTACCATGACCAGTATGTGAAGTATGTGATTCCGCCATCTGGGGACCGGGACGATTATCTGAATTCAATCGATGAACTTCCACTGAGCAACAGTCCGGAAGTGTTTGGCCTGCATCCCAATGCGGAGATTGGCTACTACACGCAGGCAACGAAGGAAATGTGGGCATATCTGATTGAGCTCCAGCCTCAAACTGGAGCAGTGGGCACCGGAATATCGCGGGAAGAATTTATCCTCAATGTGTCGAATGATGTGCTACATAAAATTCCTGAGCAATACGAAATCTGGAAGGTCAGACAGCACTTCCAGCTGAATATTACGCCTACAGTGGTCGTGCTACTGCAAGAACTTGAACGCTTCAATCGCCTGATTGCCACGATGCGAAGAACCCTCAACCAACTGAAGAAAGCACTTGCGGGCGAGATTGGCATGGATGCGACTTTGGACAATGTAGCCTATTCCCTCTTCAATGGTCAGCTTCCCGCTGCCTGGCGGAAACTAGCGCCAGCGACTTGCAAGAACTTGGGCGGTTGGATGGAACACTTTCAGAAGAGGCAGTTTCAGTACATGTCTTGGATTGGGCAAGGGGATCCCACCGTCCTGTGGATCTCTGGCCTCCACATTCCGGAAACCTACCTGGCCGCTTTGGTTCAAATTGCTTGCCGGCGAAACAATTGGCCATTGGATAGAAGCACATTGTACACGTTTGTTACGGATTACATTGATCCGCTGGACGTAGAGGAGCGTCCCGAGACAGGCACGTGCTTAATACATGGATTATACTTGGAGGGCGCACGTTGGGACGTTGCGAATCGAAGGTTGAAGCGCTGCTTGCCCAAGGTACTGATTGAGGAGCTTCCGGTGTTGAGCGTTATTCCAATCGAATCACATCGGTTGAAGTTGCAAAATACTCTAAGGACTCCGGTTTACACCACGTCGCAAAGGCGAAATGCAATGGGTGTGGGATTGGTGTTTGAAGCTGATTTGGGCACTCCAGAGCATTTGAGCCATTGGATTCTACAGGGAGTGTGCCTTGTTTTAAATACTGATTAATTCTATAGGCAATATTGACGAGGATCACATTTGCATTTCCATTGTCACTTTATTGAAAAAAGTACTTACTGATTGGGTAAAAAATTGGTGGGTTTTGGTGTACTTCATCATTCAGCATCAATTGCAGAATTGTAAACACATGAAGCTTTCATACATTTTGGATACTTCATTTATGTTAGCATTACGTAGCTTACTCAATTGGTCTTCTTCGTATCTTTGGCATCGCCTTCCTTTGGCTGGCCTCTCCCGAAGATGCGAGCTAACGAGTCCCAGATGCCGCCAAAGAAAAGTGCACAGAGGAGATTCTCGAATGGCACAAACGGATCGTGAATGCCGAGTAAAATCGACGAGAGTTTAAAGTAGACGAAGAAGATGACGATGCCAAGGTAGACAAGCGCATGTGGTGCTGAGATGAATTCCGTTTTCTTGTCCAGAATGAAAATGATTGACGCAACAATACATGATTTGGTGTAACTATGGCAAAGTCGAATAAATCCGTTTCAGAATTTCTCTCGGTTGCGAATGCGATTCACTTACAAGCTTGGCTGCATGAATTCCATTGCAGTTGGTGTCCAAACCCCGCGAATAAGACGCTCGAAAAGACGGGTGAATCCTGCCCCGTTACCCTTAAGTGTGCCTATTATTATCATAATTAAGTACGCGTTGGGGTAGAGCTTCGCTGCATGCGTAACGCCGTCGTACACTTTTTTGCAACGATAAATCTCCTTCATTGCAGCGCATATGATTTTAATTGGGAGGAATTTGGATACCTTGTAGCCTATATCGAAGGGAGTGTAAAATACCACGTACCTGTAAGAATTACCTTCAATCTACCTTCTTCTACTGGAATGCTACGCCTTGTTACCAGACAAGAGTTGCAACAATCAGTTGAGGAGTGTTTTTCAGCGGCGATAAAATTGGCTCGGCTAATAACCAACCAGCGACCATCCCGCCAGCGAATACCACCAACATGTAGGACAACCAGCAAGCTAAGGGATGTTTGCGTGAAAACTGTTGTGCGCCTACGAAAGGGATGGAATGGATGAAATTGTTGCCGCCAAGTTAAATAAGTCTTGTATAGTTGGTTGCATATGGTGCGTCTGTTCTGTACTCTAATTATTGATCTCCTAATTACTAACAGCTGTTTCGCAGTTATATACTATGTGGATTATGCATAATTATAAAGATAATAAGACGAATTGAAGTACATAACGCAATCAATATGGTTTCGTTTGAAATGGTCAATTTCCATGGCAGATTGCTGATTGTGGGCTTTCTCTTCTTAACAGCTTACAACTCCATGTTCAATAGATCACAACTTATACATTATTATACATTTATTATATGAGATCGTAATTCAATAAAGGAAAATTATGATTGCAAGCAGTAGCAATTTGTACGTCAAGATGTTTGACCAATGGAGAGCTACAAACTTATAGCTTAGATATCATAATATAGGAACAGTAAAGCAGTCAAGTAGAGTGTTTCACTGCCTTATGCAGTGCGATCTAATATTATCTGGCAAAGCAAGTAAGTTAATTATAGCTTTAGTTCTCAGCTTGAATATAATTTGGCGGTAAACACACGGCAGCCATTTATTTTTGAAGTCGCCGGTTTGGGGGTACTTAGGCTGATACATACCAGCACCGAGGTCTTCCCGAACATGCAGGGCACAGAGAACACAATGCGCTATATCAAAATAGGGAAACATCTTCAGTTTCACCACCTGGTTGGCGATGTCGAGGAACGCCTCGGGGTCCATAGCTGTTCCCAATTGCAAATGGCCCTTATTTAAAGCGCAAGTAGTATTATAGGACGCTAGATAAACTTTTCTGGGACACGCGCTGAAACTGCCATCGGCGACTAAATTGTTGTCGACTGTGGCGGCGAAATAGTGTCGAACCTGTGGAGGTGGCTCCGGGAAAGCGTCAGGAAGTCACAACGACGCTATGCCGGGCTAGTATCCTCCTCGATCTATTTTAAATCGCAGCATGTTTGCCTCTTACCGTGAAGCGTTCATACCATTCACCAGAAGCTGCGATCAACATGTTGATTACGTGATTACGACATTAATTTCGCGTTATATCCTATAGAATTTGGTATTTTTCAATACTCGATGGTTTTCATAGAATGAAGCCTTGAACAATATCGTTTTACATATATTTGAATATTTTACCTTTTTTACTATTGTTTGCCTATACCTAATTGTCCATTGAATTTTTTAGGCCATTTTATTACGTCATGTATACTATACTTGACTATACAGCGAAACTAATTTCCTCGGCGTTACTACGCAATTAGTTGCTATTACTATAATTTACTATACTATAGCGTTTTTGATCTAGAGACCTGGTAGGTTCATTTCTTCTACTATGGGTTTCAACTGCTTCTTAGCCCTCTTCTTCTTCTTCTTCTTCTTTATTTTCGCACTCAATTATCAAATACTTTCAATATTATTGTTGCTTTTATGTCAATTACTGGCAAAATAACATTTTTAAATGATTAAATCAGATATAACCAGCATGAATTACCTATGTTTAATTAGTCAGAAACCAGAATAATGTCGTATAATTTATATTATGGCTCGTGCAAATTAAAGTGGCATTGATTGACCCCTGAAATTTAACTTTTAATTAATGCATATACTTGATGTTATTAATTTAAAATTTCATTTTGCTAATTACATTTGATAATTAGTATACAATGCCACGAGCTGCTATTATAGAAATTATGAGAATGTATCCCAGAAAAGGCCACAAGTTGAGTGACAACGTATCAAAGTGAAAATGATTAGATAAAGTGGTACTTCTCTGTCAATGTACTGAAGTTACGTTTCATTCGCGTTTAATTCGCGCTCTCGAATAGTACTCCGTAACTACAGCTTGTAAGTGATTGTCTGTGCCCATCAGAATGTCGTTCGAAACAAATAATTGCGGAGATTGTACTCGCCCTGGGAAAAAGTTCATCGCCGCTTTAGATGTCGGGACAACCACATTGCGATGCCAGATTGTAGATGAAAATGGTGATTGCATTAGCCATTATTCAATGCCTGTAAGTGTCCAAGTTTGCATTGATTTGCGTTCTAATTGGATTGCACTCTAGACCCAATTAGTTCACCCGCAAATTGGTTACGCAGAAGTCCCATACCAACAATTATGGGACGATTGTCTGCATGCCATCAACACAGTCATTTTACGTAAACAAATTCATTGTTAGCATTCAAGCATGTAATCAAAGATGAGGTATTTATTCAGGTGCGCACCTAACGCCCAGCGATGTCAGCACCTTGGGCATAACAACGCAGCGCGCCACTTTCATTACATGGCACCGGGACACCGGCCGGCCCTTTCACAACTTCATCTCGTGGAAGGATATCAGATGCAAAGATCTGGTGAGCTCATGGAATCGCTCGGTATTGTTCAAAACCTTCAAGTGCGTCTCCTACTTGCTGTATCTATTCACCCGGAAGCTGCAATTTCGCATTGCCAGCTCCCTTAAGTTCGCCAGCTCTCATACAACAATGCGCCTCATGTGGGTGTTGGATAACATACCAGAATTGCGTAAAAATATCGGCAAAGTCATGTTCGGCACAATGGACACGTGGCTTCTCTATAAACTAACTTCTGGCGCTGTTTACGCCACCGATTTCGGAAGTGCTGCCAGCACAGGTCTTGTTGACCCATTCGAGCTGAACTGGTCCTCGATTCTGCATAGGCTTCTGGGCCTTCCGCTATCCATTTACCCGCCTATTGTCTCCAACGATGCCAAACTGGGATATGTCGACGAACGCCTTTTTGGCGCGCCAATTCCCATCGGCTGCTTGATGGCCGATCAGCAAGCTTCAATGATCGGCTCATGCTGCTACGATCAGGAGACGCTCAAGTTGACGATGGGCACTGGCACGTTTCTCAATATCGTTACAAAGAAGTTGCTGCCTAGCGCTTCCGGTATCTATCCCATCATCTATTACAACTTGAAGGGGAAGTTTGCGTATATGATGGAGGGTTCGTGCAACGATACTGGATCCTTGATTACGTGGGCTCTCAATTCGGGTATGGGACACCACATATCTTTCCTCGTTCGCTCTTTTTGGCATCTTATTGTGGGTGTATTGACAGGGATATGTGATGCGCCCTCAGAAACAGCGACAATGGCAAGTTCGGTGAATGGGAACGATGGCGTTTATTTCATTCCGGCATTCAGTGGGCTTGGACCACCGATTTGTGATGAAGGAGCTGCGACTGGCTTCATTGGCATCAAGCCCACGACGAGGAAAGCACATCTGATGAGAGCTATCCTGGAGAGCATCGTGTTCCGAATCATGCTGCAGTACTATAACTTACGCGAAAAAGTCGACAATAATATCACCAAAATTTTGTGAGTTTACTTTGTTTCGATTGTTCTGTTAGCAATTACTCATTTACTTCCCAGTGTTGATGGGGGAGTTTGTCAAAATGACTTTATTTGCCAATTCATTGCCGACATGACCAGTATTCAAGTGGAGCGCGCAAAGTCCTGGGAGATGTCAGTCTTAGGAGCTGCTTACATCGCTGGTCTGAATGCAGGTAAAGTGGTACACCTTGAAACGTTGGAAATATACCATGGTCATTGGTCTTTTGCAGGGATATGGAAAAGTAGACAGGATTTCATAAAAATGCGCCAAATCGACCGGATTTTCCTGCCTAATCCTGACGAAAAAAACAAGATCAAAATATTTGATGAATTTTACACCTGGCAAAAAGTGATTCGTCGATTTTATTCTTGGTACTCAGAATAATTATAAATATAAATATTTGTATGTACACTATGTATAAACTAATTACTAAGACCTAATCAGGACGGCGAACCTTTCTCGGTCAATTGTTCCATACTTAATTTCTCTCGTCGGTCGCGAGCTCGTCGATTTTGAAACCAGATTTTCACTCGGATATCCGCAAGCTCCAAGCTTTTGGAGAGCTGCGTCACTTCCTCGCTGCTTAAATAGGCACTCTGCTTGAATTTCTCCTCCAAAATTGCTAGTTGGTGACTAGTAAATGGTATTCTGGGATGACGACCCAGTTGTCGCTTTTGTGGCCCTTCGCGTTTTCCTATTGGCCGATAAACGTTCGAGTTGAATCTCTAATCCCTGAAGACTTTGTCTCGACTTACGTGGTACTTTCGGAGGACAATATCGTGTGCATTGCAGCCACGTGAATGGCATTTCTGCTTCCTGGTAATCGAACGATTCCGTTTTCCTCTGCGACGTCGATTGCAGGCACTCTTCATCCCTCCAACGCAGCAAATCCCGGTTCCGGTAATCTGCGATTTGTGCCGCACTTGGAAATACTCCGACACTACTTGCAATTTTCGGACTAGAACGCGAATTGCCCGCACCATGTAAGATATGATCAATGGTGAAGTTTGTTGGTTTGCGAACTTCTTCGTGATGATGATTCGGTTGGTGATGCTGCTGATCGCTCGTCATGCCGAGATCTAGGACACCAGGTTCCGTTTTGGCAAATGCAAGAAAAATGATTGACGTCGCTTAGTGCCCTTTCGATATATATCTTGCCAACCCCTCCACGTTACAGACCGATACTTTTTTGATGCATTATCAGATCAGACACCCATAGCTTCTGTGGCCAAACAATTCACCACAACAAAAAGCTACCTCAACCATCCATTCGCCCGAAAGCTGATTATCTTCCTAATCTGTATGGGGAAGTTGTACACGAATTTGTTTCCATTCAATCTCCGAATAGGATATTTATCCGATGTGTTTAAAAGCCTATTAATACCGTTAATACCTTTAATAATTTGATTTTTTAAGTAGCGCGTAGATTGAAGGACAATCAAATTGAGAATCGCCATGAAATTGTCTTAAAAAACGACCTAAACGAAGGAAACAAAATACCAGAGTGAAAAATCATCAAAGCACGATGAAACTAATTGTGACATGAACATGGCAGTCATGCGTTCAGTGAATAAATCATGTAAATTGATACCTCGAAGGATACGTCGTTTCAAGCACCTGGAATGTGTATCAGGGTATCAATTTCGAGAGAAATCATAGTCAGACAAAACATGAAACTGAAGCGGTATCAAAATATTTATAAACAAATGAAAACAAGCAATAAATCTGGGTTTGTATTGTTCCGGTAATGCTCTTGGGATGAAACGTACTGAGAGGCTCTTTGCAACCATCATTAGCATCTTCTTGCGTCGGCTTTTGGACGCTGGCGCAAAAGAAGGTGAACTGAAGCGGGGTGTAATGTATACCCCTGTGATTTCCCTCCGGCAACACATGTTTTCGCATGTTGAAAGCGTATTGAGCGTAATACCTTCGCTGAATCTGTAAACAATCGCTGCTTTTTGCCATTGCTACCTTCGAATCAATTATCCTGCTACATGAACATGCGGCTCGTGGCCTATTCACAGGCGCATTTGCTCATTTCGGCATCGCTTTGTTCAGAAAACCGCAAAATGCCCTTTGTGCTATGTAATACCTACCGCCTCTCGGATTAGGCTCTATTCCTTTGCTCTGCATTTCGCATTCTTGTTTTACGCCTACTTATAATCAATTCAGCTTCTATTGTTTCCTTAACAATGCTCTAATTCAAATAAGCGTATCATTTTCGCTTATTTTCATCATTCCAATCATGACTCCAAACTTGATTGAGCGGCAAAACTTTGCAAGGCAAAACGCCTTCACTCAGCGTAAAGTGTTACAAGGGTTCGCAAGATTCTCACTAGATGTCTCCAGCCAATCAATTCTCAATAAATTTAACTGAAATTGCAGTAAATAGTGAATGAGAGGAATTAATGACATAATGGCTATATGAATAAATAACAGCATTTTGATTATCTTGATCATGCCCCTTGGGGTTGTGCGCTGCGACCCTCGAGGGCTGCAATGCCTGAAATGCTTCAGCGGCAATGAAAGCGGTTTGAGCGAAACATTTATGCGCACTAAATGGAAAATGTCAAAACAGATTAGGCCCTTGCTGATGCTGCCTTACTTTGGTGTCGAATTTCAAGGCAATTATCTGCGGCTTCTCGTTTCGCTGGCTGGACTAATGAAACTGCCTTCTGTGGCACATTTCAACTTACAGCTTGAATTGATACGCTTAATTATTATGGCTTATGTGCATTTGAAAGTCGATCAACAAAAGGGCTCAAATATGCTAGGGTTCAAGTCGACCATGAAAAATGCTGACCTTTATTAAAACGTTGGCTAATGTAAAGATTAGAGAATATGCGGTAAAGATTTCAAGTGCGCTTGAAGTGCGCCCTTGGTGGAGGGATAGAGTTTTGATAATGCGACCGTTATCGTTGATCTATCCACATTATTTGCAGACTGGTTGCTCAAAGCAGTTGATGGCACTTGAAGTGCATTCGTAACTGTCCTCTGCGGTCATTCGAAGCTCTTCCGAATGGCGCCCGTTGCATTTATCTCAATCTGGTGCGCTGCTTAAGCGTACTAATCGCTCTAATCAGATGAGGTTTCAGCTGCGCTTCCCTATTACTCAATTGTGTTCAATTAGCCTTGAAAGCAAAACAACTCCAAACATTCGTCATCTTGGTTTTTCTCTTTGTGTGCATTGAGGACGGGCATTGTTTAAACAAACCGTTGCCCAACGGAATGATGATTAATTTGCAGCAATCGCTAAATCGCCAGACAATTACTGAATGAATCGTTTTCCAAATTAGACGCAATCGTTGCGCAGTCACGACCTATGAAGGTTATCGAAACTAGTTTCCACTTTGCATCTATTGTAATCTAACGCTATTTAAGTACGAATCTTCCGATACGTCCAAGCTCATATCGTTATTATCGCTTCCACGATGAGCACGCTCTTGTTTCTGTGTGGGTTGCTGGCATTTGCGCAACTTTACCATGCCGCTCCAACTGACCAGAAATCCCCGAAATCTGCGAACATTCCAACTTTCGATCTCCAGCCCAGCGGCAAAATGCCCGTTCTTGGATTAGGTACTTGGATGGTAAGTAAAACTTCTCTGTGCTCAAACCACGACTTCTCAAGAAGAGTAAAACATTTAAAAAGTAGATTTATAATAGTTTTGAGATTGTTTTAAAAGTGAGCATTCATTGCTTTTTACGCAAAAATATCCAATTAAACAATTAACAAGATTGGGTCAGGTTTAGAAGGTCAAGGTTTCAACTGCATTTCCGACTGCTAGAGATTATGCAATTATTTGTTCGTTTCGAAATTATTGAAAATAACGTAAAAACTTTTACCATATACCGCTACTTCTCCAAGCAGACATTCTCCGACCCAGAAACTTATCGCAACCAGTTGCGCTTCAACCTGAGTGCTATAAGCAACCTGACTCCACTATATTGCTGCTGATTAAACAATTCTTTGCTTGCAATCATGGCTTCGCATTGCATGCTCTATAATGGGGTATCAATGCCGGCACTTGGCTTTGGCACGTTTTTGGTAACTGTGTTCATTGAAATTTTTAAATATTCAAATCATTGTGGTCGCAGGCTAAAGATGAAGAACTGGAACGTGCACTTGACATTGCGCTGGAAGCCGGATACAGACACATTGACACGGCCAGCGTGTACGAGAACGAGAAGGTGATTGGTAAAGTGCTCCAGAAGTGGTTCGCTTCCGGCAAACTAAAACGCAAGTCGAGTCCAAGTCACAGCGCGCGTTCGAATCTCGACTAATTGCATAGCGCGTTACAGGCGAAGATGTCTTCATCGTGTCCAAGCTGCCGCCTTGCGGAAATCGTCCTTCTGGTGTCGCCAAATACCTGCAGAAGTCTTTAGACGACTTGCAACTAGAGTACGTGGATATGTACTTGATTCATACGCCATTCGCCTTCATCGAATGCGAGAACGATCTGCATCCGATGAAGGACGGCAAAATCATGCTGGACACGGACACGGATCACGTGGCCACGTGGAAGGTGATTTGCCGCAACATTCGAACGCACTCCTTTCAAATTCCTGTTTTGCCAAGGTGATGGAAGCGCAAGTCGAGGCCGGCAAAGCCAAGGCGATCGGCTTATCAAACTTCAACGTGAGCCAAATCAGTCGCGTCCTTGAACAAGCGCGCATCAAACCCGCCAATCTGCAAATCGAACTGCACGCCTTCCACCAACAGGTGCCCCTTGTCGACTTCGCCAAGAAGCACGGCATTGTGGTCACGGCCTATTCGCCGCTGGGCGCACCTGGAATCGGCAAATTCATGGAATCCTTCGGCCAGGAGTGAGTCCAGTCACCTAGCAATCATGCGCAACTGGAATGCTTCTTTCTAGCCACAAGCCAACTGGAGTACTGGACAATCCCACCGTATTGGAAGTGGCCCGGAAGCATCACAAGTCCGCAGCGCAAGTCGTCCTCAGACATGCTCTCCAGAAAGGCCTTGTTGTGATTCCCAAGAGCACCAACGAGAAGCGGCTGAAGGAGAACTTGGACGTCTTCGACTTCCAGCTGGACGAGGAGGATATGGCGAAGCTGAATGGTCTCAATAGGGATGTGCGAGCGGTCGACTTTAAAGTGTTTCCAGGGTGAGTTGCTTGAGTCTTAATTAAAACTTACTTGAATTTACATTATTCCAGAGTAGAGACTCATCCCGAATATCCTTTCAAAGTGTAATGAGACAAAGGATAATACGAGGATCATGTTACTTTCTCGCAAATTACTTGAATAAAAGTTTGCTTCGTGTAATAAATATATTTACATTGCGTTTGTAAATCGAAATACGATTTTCGAAATGAGTTTGGAGTACATTGCAAGTACGAATAGTTCTATCCTTCCAATAATAATATTAGAAAGCAGATTTACATCTCCATGTACAGTATCAATAAGTATTAACAGTAAGAGACCACCTCTTTGTAGGAAAAGTATCAATTCAACACGCTTATGCAAATTGTCGTTGATTATTGATTGGCCTATCAGTTAATTATCGTTGATACAGAGGGGAAGGTCACCTTATTATAAGCAAGCTAACGTTTCTCAGCAACATCGACGGCCAACAACTGGATATGACAAGAATTCAATTCCTTAACGCTTTTATTCGCTTTTGCGACGAGTTCATCGAGATTCGTTCAACTCCACGAGCAGTTGTAGGTCATTTAGTGTTGCCCCATTCGGTCATGACATGCATTTCCTTCAAACGCATTGTTTATTGCTGCTTTTTATCACATTCAATTGATTGAATTTATTGATTGCAAGGAAATTGTGCAATATAATCACCGAAGGTCACCAAACCGTCGCTAAAACCACAACGACGAACTAAAGTCGAAAGCAGACGTATTTTTTCGTTATCTTATCAAGCACATTAATTTTCCGTATGAAATATACAACAGGACCGAGTATACTCCATATATTTACATGAACATTTACTTCAGCGAAATATAGACTCTATTAAGCGTAGAATTCGAAGTATTCTGATATGGCTTCTTCCGCTATTTGTCTAGATGGCAATGAATCGGATAGCATTGATATGGCTGATCTTCGGCAAGTTAGAAACTGGTCTGCTTCGAGAGAACGCGGTACTTTTGGTGAATGTTTGTCTCGCTTTCAGTGCGCTGGGCATTGGGGCTGCAGGTGGAGGAAGCGCGCTCGTCGACGACGCGCAACACGGATGTGGTGACATGGTCCCGAAGGGCGAGGGCGCGAAACGGGCAGCAGTCGCGGGAGGCGGCGGCGGCGAAGACGTCGTTGAGCGACGCGGTCACCTGGATGCAGCAGCTGTCCCGGTGCTCCTGCTGCTGGCGAAACAGAAGGCTGAGCTCGCTGTAGGAAGGTGGCAGGTCCAGGCGGACGATGTCCTCGTAGGCAGGCGGCGAGCAGCCCAGCGAGATCGGTGACAGCCCTTTGCTGGACGCACCCGAATCGAGGATGCTCGGGGTGCTCGCTGCCAGCTGAAGCCGATGGTTGCGAATCAAATTCGCGCTCAGCTCCATAAAGTCCAAGCCAGTCTCGTCTGCCTGAAAGTGCGCAAAGACGCTGTGATCCACCACCAGCATGCGGCCGAAGGGCAGCAGAATTATTGTCGGTGTGCTGGATCCTCCTCGCTCACTTGGGGTACCTATAACAGTCAAATCGATAGCAATTTGTAGAAACGCGTTTACCTCTTGCAGTTTAAGGTAGAATGAGGGTAAAAAGTACCAGGTTACTCCTAAGTATCACCCTGACACTCAGCATTAGTTTCGTAGTTAGTTTAGAATCATTAAGGGAGACTGCAAGCTCCAATTTTACCTCCCCGTTTTTACTAGTGTCTACAGTGGTCACGACCACCAGCTCACTTTCCTCCTGAGTCCTCCTCGATCGACTCGGTCGCCTTGGATCAGGACGTGCTAGAAGTTGAGAAATGTGAACAAATGAACTAAAGACAATAGTGAAATGTATCCCGTTATCTAAAATCAGAAGAACAATGACCCCAGTCTAGCGCAATAGTTCCAATTTAGATGAAACCCTTTGTGGTAATTACACATGTCCTCTCTGAATTGGTAAGTGGGTAATAAGAAATCCTACCTGCTTCACCCTCCGGTTCTGGCCAGCAAACGCACACCTTACGCCTGCAGAAGCTGCGAACGGCGGGTGCACCACAAAAGCAGAAGATCAGGATAATGGCCAGCACCGCAATCATTGTGATTAGCGGCGCTATGCTGGGGTTGGTGCTTCCATTCGGCGGCTGTGTCGGCTGCGAAGTGGTAAGCACTGCAAATTCATCACAGAGTCATGCTAAAGAAGTAAACTAGATAAAAGAAGAAGTGTGAATTTGGTTCGAGGAAGGCAGAGATGAAAGAAGACGAATCAAATGACAGGTTTGCTACTTGGTAATTAATTAGAGAGACTGCATTGAGACCGGGAAATAAATAACTTTGCCATGGCTGTGTTTATGTCCTCCTCATGCAAGAACAAACCACTTCAAAGTGAATCTAGGCGCATAAAAGCAAAGATAATGCAGAGCAAGTTTATTAAAAATTCAATTCAATTTATTACACTCGATATGCATGACAAAATTTGGAATATATACAAGATTCGTTTATGCAATACTTCAAAACATTAAGAATTCAAATGAAAAGCTTTTAAATGACTTTTTCAACATTTAGTAATTCAAATTTTACCTCAAACTTGAATTGAATTCTGTTTCTATTTATATTTGAAATGCTCGGTAGTCGATTTATTTTCGTATATTTTGTAATCAATTCTTTTTCCTCTTCTCAGACGATTATGACTTGTTTGTTCAATTAGGACAACGTTAGGTCCATTGCCTAATCCAATATCAAATATTTTAAAAATTGTTCTGGAACGTCTCGATTTGGTCCTGTTTATAGTTTATAGTTTGAAATAACCAGTATTTTTCGAATTAATTTTCTACAGAATGTAATTTATCGTCTGGAACCAATATTGGTTACACCCGAATAAACGAATGTATTGCCAAGTTGAAGAGTTTACGATTTTCTTACCAATGCGAATGTTTACAACTGAATTAGTGCAAGTAATAACTAAACTTCGTCGCAGTTTAATTCACCAGTAAGACAATTGGAGCAGAGTGCATTTATTACAATCCTAAAACAGTGAACAAGCACATGTCTTGATATATTGCAGCCAAATTCAATCGTTGCAAGTAATTGCGAAATAAGCTGAGGAAACAACACGAATTCTCAAAGACATTAAATTCCTTTCAAGCAAATGGTTGAGAATTGTGTAAGAAATAAGAGCGAATAGACTAGAATTCCAATTACACGCATTAATGCTTCATTACGTCGTTTCCTAATTGCACAATAAACTTCCCAGAAGCAAGTGAGAGAAATCCCATGCTCATTGAGATAAAGTCTAATTCACAGCCACTTTCAGCAAAATATAATGGATCAGTCTGCCAAAATGAAACTCGAGCCATCATTTAATTAGATACGGTACATGGCGCATTTTTCGTAATCAATGTATTTATAATCCTGACCTAGTTTTATCTAAGTTTGTTAAATATACTTTCAGGTGGACCATATGATCTCGCGTCCGTTAAAAGTCTTGTAAATGCATGAAATCTTGTGTAATCTATAGAATATTAGTGATTTCCACCTGAAAACCCCATGCCACACTGGAAAGTCCAAGTTGTGTGCAGTTACATCAAGAAAATGACGCATTGGCAGTGTTTGAAGTGGATTTTCACGCTTTCCATCATGACACTAACAAAAACAAGGCAGGCAAGAAAGCAAACAGCCTGAAACGGCAGCAACATTGCTCATCCGGGCAGGAACGTTATAAATAAATGATTAAGTAGCCGGAGCGGGTGAAAAAGGTGCAATGGAAAGCGCACTTGTTGGCGCTTTCAGGGTTGCCGCAGGGTTTCTCCTCGACAATATTTATTCACGTCGAGTGTATTTGTGGATGGCAAACCTGCCATCAACTCGCTTTGTGCATGCAAACGATAATTATTTCTCCTCCCCGGATAACCTTCGCATTTCGTCGATGAAGGCTGCCGGTATTTTCGTCCTGCCTGACTTTCCCATGTGGCAGGCGACGTGATTCGTCCGTGCAGGGAATTGCTTTTCATTGCCATTGCCATTGTACCTTTTAAATGGAACCTTTGACTATACCTTCCCTAATGCCACCAAGGATAACGCCAAGGTTAGCAAAGGGTGGAAAATAAAGCAGATATTGATTATCTAGCATACACCACATTTCCAACGGTTATTTCCTTAAACTTATCCTTTTCAAGGATAGCATGGCAAGTTTTCGTACTTTTTCCTTGAACTCCAAAAAGATGCCGAATGAGATGCTTAGAAATTAAAATTTGAAATAATTCCATAAGAAAAAGTTGTCTAGTTTATTAAAATGCAAATTAAATAAAACAACAACTCGAAAACTAGGATATTTCCTAGAAATCCAATTAATTAGGATTTGATTGAATTCGTTTATATTTTCAGTTATATTTGTATGAACTTTTCAAACATTTACGTTTTCCAACATCGTTACTTGTTTATTTGTTGAGTATATATCAAACTTGGATAAATAGACAAAGCCCAGAGTTGAAGCAATAAATAAAAAATATTGTTCATAAAAGTTCAATTGGAAAATGTAATCGACAATAAATTCGCTTCTAATTGACATTAAACTGAATTACCTGTTGCTTTCTTGTACATATCCATTGCGGATGTCGATAATTAAATTGATTCAAAGTTTCGTCACTTTTTCGTTGGGTTTCCAGCGGCAATTTTGCCAATTCGATGGTTGCGACAATAAATATTGTTATTTTTAACCCGGTCACATTGATTGCATAAAACTTCGTCCCAAGTTCTCGCCCTGTGTCGTCATCTTGGACAAATGTGCGTCTGATTCGCAATTGGCGCGATTTTCGCTGTTATCACCAACATTAGTGCCTCCACTTTACTTTCATTTTATCAGCGAGTCATCGAATCAACGCGAAAGGCGTTAATTGAAGACGCTAACAAGTCTGCTGCCGTCTCCACCACCGCCACCGCCACCGCCACCGCCACCAATTTGCACCTCTAACCACCGCCAGCGCCGACGGTGCGAGGGTCGCAACTGATTGCGATTGCCGATTGTTGCCCGCCGCCTCCGAACGAAGCCAAAAGTCCCGCCGCCTCCGCCGACCAACCATGCGCTCATTCCCGTGACGTCACGCATTTATTCCTGCCTCGCAAATGCTCTCAATGTGTGCCAGTAGGGCGCACATTTGCCAAGCAATTTTGGTGCTCATCACTCATCTGCATTTCTACTATTCTTATCTGCACTGATTGAAAACTATTCGACTTCTCTTTTCAAAACCTTGTGCAATGTTTGACGTTGGTCATCAAGGATAGTATTTTTATCCTTGGGATGCACACAACAAAGCCGCCTTTGAGGAGTTTCATCTCCGAAATTATTTATTTCGCCTATAAATCTCGCTTGCTGCTTCCGCGCGAAATGAAAATGCGGCGGAAATATTCTAGCCACAAGTGAAATTTGCATATAAAAGGAATTCTATTCCAGTCTTCGTATTATCCCAGTAAGGGAGGCGGTTTTATGCGTCGATTTTATTGCGCGTCTTTGGCCAGATACGTCGACAAGCAAGGCAAGAATACAACCCTGACCCGCAAGCCTTGACCGGGCTTTCCTTCGTACTCTGGAGGCCGGCGGCGGGAATAAACTACCCCGTCGGCACGCGACCTAGTTCCACTTGCCACCCGCATTCAAGTACACCCTGCCACAACGTGTCTATCGATTTTATCAGCAGCTCTTTGCATGCTTTACATTCTGCTGCCCAAGTGGCGAGAATTCGATTAGAAAATGCGCTAAATAACTTTGAAGTTTATTATGCATGGAATAACCAATCTCTGGTTTGGCAATCGTTCAGATATTGTTCTAATTCTTTGCATTGTGAACGTTTGCCAAGATTTCATCTCATTGCACTGCGATTTGCCAAAATTTTAATTTCGCTGATGGAGTATACCAAAGCTCTCTAAATAAGATGACATTTGAACGACAATTTTCTATTTACATCATTGCAGAAGCGAGTTATTTGCGAATTTTAAACTTTGCAAACTTTCAAAATTTGCGAAAATATTTCTGCGCCATCTTACAGCATTATTCAACAACTACGCGTTACATTAACCTCTCTTTTTCTGCTGTGTTTTGATTACAAACTTTATCTTAGTTATGAAATTCAATCAAGTTCTTCTTCGCCAACATATTGGCAGATACCTTAAGAAGCATTGGATGATGCAGGGTAAAAAAACGATTCGGGATTCAGTTGTTTTCAAGCAGATCGAAAATAGAAATATTCCAATCATAGAAGCCAATGATGTTATTAAGGAACATACGTTTGAAAAGTAAGTTTTCTTAGCTTATCATTAGCTTTATAATATATTTATCATTGTACTATAGAGTGGAAGTGATTTCTCTGGCGCCTGAACCCATTAAATTCGATGAAACTCATCCGGATTGGAAGCAACGGACTTGTCACACGTATAAAGACAATAATGTCTTATTGGAAGGTTTTCGGCAAGCCCAGAGGCTAACAAAAACAGTTGAAATTCAGAATGGGCTGCCACAGAGATATGTGATCAAGAATTCTTCGAAGGAGCTGGATGCACGTGTGAAAAATATTGTATTGTATTCGCATATTCTGGATGCAGCACAAGAAAAGCTGGCAAAAATTAAGGATCCAGAGCGACCCGCATTTAATTTCCCGAGGGTTTATGGGGTGCCAATGGAACGTAGAATGTTAGCTTTAGTTGATCTGTAACAATATATTATGAATATTTATAAAACATTTTTAGGATACTGCTTACCTCAAAACTATTGCAATTAGTTGAATCAATGAGTGGGCCACAGCTTTCTAACGCTCGCTATGTCTTCAATAACCTTTCATTCAAATTTTCATTTGAACGCGAAGGAGATTTGATACAAATGGATTTAAGTGCAGACACTTTTCTTACTAGTTTGACTCCTTTGAAGTCCTTAACACAATCATTGGCAGAAGAAGCCCAGCTTCCTGTTTTACAGCCTCTTAAGGACACCATCACATTGAATTTCGACAATATTTATAGTTGTGAAGACATTTATCGTAGGTCAACAGTTCTACTAACTTTTTCATTCTTTTCTCATTACATTTGCTGTCGATTCCAGCCATTTCAAAAAGAATCAGCAAACGGCATCCACATACGCTCTTCATACATTTCGATCCCGAAAAAGTGAAAAATATTTATGGAGAAGAAGTAACTGAGGAGCAAATTTTAGGTAGAAATCTGATGAAAGCGTTTACGGCTGCAGCAAGTTATGCTCGACAGGAATTTGGTGTAAGCATCTAGAATTTGCAGTCTTTCTATTTATTGATGTTCATATTCAAATTCAACTTTAGAATGATGTCAAAGCCCTGCCGAAACCAGTGGTTATTCAATGCGTTCAGACGGATGGACGACTTTTCCATTTCGCTGTATTGCAATTGAACACGCTGGATCTGAAGACCTTAGACGGAACTCGCAATATTTGGTATCAAACGGCTAGAATGCCCATGTTCGACATTTGTGCATATGTGAACGGTAAACCAACATTAGAAGGCTACAACAGCGATGTAATCAAACATTTACTCAGCTTTTACATGAATGTATAGTTGTTAATAAATACTTTCAATTGATCGCTTTAATTGCAATGTCTGGAACTATTACAATATACTAGAAAATTGAATAATGTCCTGAAATCCTTATTTCGTCCACTTTCGAATGAACAGGCAGACTTATATAATCTAGATTCGCAATTTATAGTACAAAATCAATTAAATATAACGAAGATGCAGAGAGATGTAGAAATTGTCTATTCCAGCATGAAATTATTTATTCCTAACCGGTTTCTTAGGGTTCCTTGACATTAGACCGAGATTTATTGAATTTTAATGTATCAAATGTAAAGCCACTTGGTAGCCGAGTTGTAACATAGATGACCGATTAGTCTAGGGACTTGGGTTCAATCTCTAGCATAGCGTTACTCTTTATTATCAAACGGACAGTAGAGAGAGGACAGTAGAACATCCTGAAGGTCATGTGGTTGCCCCATTCCATCCCAAAAACCCAATCCTGTCATACATGGAGGATGTACAATGGGTCCAGGGTCCTTCGACAGACAATAACAAGAACATGACTGCCAAAGCCGTTTAGGATAAAGAATTTAAGTGACGTAATAGTTGTGAAACGATTCTTGGTTATTGCGTAATAGTTGTGGAACGATTTTCAGCGATTACGTCATAGTTGCGGAACTTTCAATTTTTATAATACGAAAGTTACTTAGAGGAATTGTGTTATTGATTTTATTATGAAAATAACAAAGATTATCATACAGATGCACGTTTAATTTTTAAACTGGACGCTAAAACCGTCTGAGATGGATGATAACTAGCATCGAGCAGCAACTCTTGATTGTCGCAGTAGCTGAAGCCGAGGCAGTTGCAGGAGCACACCGACATCCGGTCAGCATCGAAATCCTCTTCGTATGCATGCCCAGCGAGCAATTTCCCATTCACAGCCACGACTTCGCCATCCAGAGTCAATACGTGATGAGAGGAGGATTGCAACTCAGTGTCTTCTCTTCGTATATCTTCGGCATTCCTTAAATGCATTCAAACTATTCAGAAAACAATTTTCTCCATTGATGAACACACTTACATTGTCATAAACCGCAACACCAGCAAATTTATACTCGCGGCCACTACAGCGAGCCCAAACAAGATAAAAACCAGACTGAGAGCAACGTATCCAGGTTTATTCTGAAGCGCGTTATCATTCTGCAAAGCTACATAGTCTCCGAAGCCAATGGTCGTCAGCGTAACAAAGCAGTAATAGAAACTGTCGAAGTAGGTCCATCCCTCATACTTGGAGAACACGGCCGCACCGGTCGTGATTATAATCGAGCTGAGCATTCCGGTGGCGAACATTAGATTCATCTCAGTCGCCTCCACGCGTTGGCAATGCATGTACTTCTTGAATTGCCGGATGACGACTGAGGCGAATTTATTCAAGCGCTCCCCGATGCTCTGGAACATCACCAGGCCCAGAGGGATGCCCACCATTGCGTACCCCATGCAGAAAGCTTTGCCTCCGGCTGTTACAGGCGTCGAATGGCCATACCCGATCATTGCCAGAACAACGGTGGCGAAATAGAATGCTCCCGCAAACTTCCACTGCGGACCTGCTTTATGTGGCTTGTATTCAATGATAACAAGTTCAATCATTTTGTAGTCATTTTCGCTGATGTTGTACTTGTGCTTAAGTGCCCAAGTGGCCTCTGAAAGGAAGCTTTATAAGTTCCAGAAGAGTTCCAGGGTGTAGATTGTACCTTTAAGCATCCCATCGCGACGCAGTTCTTCGTCGGACTCCAACGCGTCGAAAACAGCGGCGCCGATAAGAAGGTAGGTGAATGTGCACACGACTAATGATAATGTGCGAACATTTTGTCTTTTCATTGTACTTCAATGCAGAATATGGATGGAGGACAGCTGCGCATTGAATAAACCTGATAACAAGCATCGATCGTTACAATTTGGGATGGACCCTCAGATGCGATGTGCGCATGCAGAACCTGATGGGAAAAACGCAGGTTCTCTGGACCAATGCATCTCTGTATTCATTTTATTCAAAATGATTCTTTATGGGTTTCCAATCATCATAGTTATTCTCAACAATTGCGAATTGTACCAATATATTTGCCATAAATCTTTGTTTTAAGCGAAAATTAAAGTTAAATAACTTTTAGTCCAAATATATCCTAAGAATCTAATTAAAAAGGAAAAACGAAGAGAATGAGATGGGATGTAAAGCAATATAGTGTTTCAAGCGAAGAGAATCGATAGTCAATTTTGTTGGCATGGCTATTTTAGTTTTCTAGTACACAATAAAAAAAAGGGAGTTAGAGCGCG
The DNA here is from genome assembly GCA_025447835.1 of Labidoglobus nevermanni. Classification (NCBI taxonomy): domain Eukaryota; kingdom Metazoa; phylum Arthropoda; class Insecta; order Coleoptera; family Staphylinidae; genus Labidoglobus; species Labidoglobus nevermanni. The sequence goes on along the minus strand of JAOEHK010045228.1, from coordinate 13,068 downwards.
TATCGGATAGTAGGATAATTATAGTCCTTTGAATCAGTGTAAACTCATCCTTCCACTAATGCAGACCTTCTTACGCATCTGCTCATATACATATTACTGAAAAATGTTACGTTTTACAACTTTCTTCATTATTTCTCTCCGTAAGTTTTGCATGGTTCAAATAAATTGAAGTCTAAACTTAAAAATCTACAATTTTGTTTAAACAAGGAAATATTAACATAGATTGATTTTCAGTAAGCCACTGGGCTGTAACAATTCAAATAAATTACGTAAAAGTTCCGGGCTCAGTGCGCAACAATACAAATAAATCAATCGTCTTAGATTGCAATTATTCGTTGCGCTCGGATGATGCGGATCTGGTTGTAAAGTGGTTTTTGAATGGGAAACAAGTCTATCAATGGATACCCAACAAACGAGCACAGAGCTTAGGAGTTCTAAAAGGTCGAGTGGATACAAACTTTTCCATCAGTCCGGATAAAGTGATGGCACATCGGGCAATGAAGATCATGAATCCTACGACCGATATTAGTGGCATTTATAAATGCGTTGTTTCGACTTTTGATGATGAGGATTTCAGCGAGAAGCCGATGGTCGTTTTTGGTATTGTGGAGCATATGCCTGTATCATCGATATTGATTTGTAGCCAATTTTAGAACCCGAGCGAGCATTAAGAATGATGCAAACTGCGCCAAAAGAAGGATTTATCAACTTTACATGTATGGCGTCAGAAGCGTACCCTAAACCAAAAGTGACTTTATACCGAGATCGCAAAAACGATGTTATTAACAAGTTGAGTTTTGCAATACTTATCCTTCCCACATATTCACAATCAATTGATTTCAAGAAATCCACTGATGCCAATTGAATGGGATACAGTGAAACATGAAGACGGACGGTTTACAACGTTTACGACTGTAACGACCAAAGTTAATGAACTTTACGCAGAGGACTTAATTAGTTGCGAGTTGAAGATTCCATCAACAGGATATGTTAAGCGGAAATTATTGATTTACTTTCCTTATGGTAGGATTAATTAAAATATTTGCGTTTTCATTTATTAACAGTTTACAATTGCAGATTTGAGCAAACAAAATTCAGCAATAAAGTTGCTATCATCTTGGTTAATTACGATTGCTATTTTAATTAAAGAAATCTTATTGTGAGGTAAATACTTATATTTGTGTATAAAAAATGTAATTATCTATTTATGATTTAAATTGCTCGATATATTCAGTTTCAAGAGGATGCAGCTCAGGTGCCGGAATAATTAAAGAATGCAGAGGACCTCCTAAATCAGTTTGGCTCATTTTTAGCAAACTGCATGCAACAATTTGTTGATTTTCAGCCCCTATTCGTGCTAGCCCAATGCATAAAGCATCCTTGCTAATACAGCCATTACTCCTGCTATCAATTATCTGTAGTAATTGTCCTGCAGCCTCTTGAACAGACATAAATCTTGGTGGCATGTATTCTTGTTTCTTCTTTGTAAGGCTTTCCACAGTTGGTTCCTTAACTTTAATATCTGTAATGCGGAGATTAATGCTCATGTATCTTCAACTTTGTAGAAAACTTACCTAATAAACATAATGTATGGAGTTTTCGTTGAAAATTTGCGAGAATCTTGTGGAAAAAACTATCGGGTTGCCAATTGTCGCTCCAATACGGTATCGAAATTGTTTCACCGAAACTGTAGAGTTGTAGGCCACAACAGCCGACAGCATTTATGATCGAAGCATTGTGAACAACTTGATACTTGATGCCCTTTTGTTTAGCCCTCAAAATAAGGTCGCTGTGGGTTGTGGCTCCAAACGGATCGCCGACTACTAATAAGGCCACATCCTGGCGTTCGCATCCTGATAGAATTTCGTCTGCGCCTTGCTCCACCAAGTCCCTATCAGCTATGATTAATTTACGTCCGTAGAATTGTTCCTAAAAGACAAACAAATTCTTAAAAACAAGAGTTTACAATAATATGGAGGTTATGTCATACTAGTGCTTCAGTTCCGCATGTTAATATTGATGTATATGCTTCTAAATACACTTTGGAGCATTTTCTTACTATTTCTAGTCCTTTTATAGTAATATCCTTATAGTCTCCTAGTCCTAGGCCTATTATATAGAACATATTTATGCTTTCAGAAGAAATTCACCATTTTGATTAGTTGTAAGGTGCGGTGGTAGATGGAGGCACGAGCTCATTTGTTGTAAACTTTCAAATTCAATTATTTAAACATTATTTAGTTTAACATGATAATTTTTAAAGTTTCTTTATAAGCACAATTAAATATATCCATAGATAACAATTCAAAGAAACCAGATGGTATAATTTGTATGAATATGAGGGGAAATAATTTATTTTGCAAAAATTTGAAATATAACAAAGTTTAGAAAAAATTGTGTATATCAAAGGGAATACTATGGAACATTAAATGTTGTAAATGGCCTTATTGTGACATGGATGCGTTTTCTGATTGTCCGAAACGAATTCATTAAGCGGGCATAATAAATAGAGTGAAAAGAGCATTTAACATGTGGATTACAAAATGTATGCACTGAAGCTTTAGCTGTAGCTGCTATTTGCAAATTTTTATACTTAACGAGCATTACAAAACATTTCACAGTGAAATAAAATGACAAGTGCAACAGTTTGCAGCGCGCTGCGTTTGTTGCAAATTACTCTTTTGTTTTACAGCCAGCAGTTGTTCGAATGCTGCTGAAATGTTTTCTAAAATTACACAAGAAATTAGCAAATAATATCTGCAATAAAAGTAACTTCAAAATACTTTAATCGTGTATAATATCAATAACGTCATTTATGAACGATAATCGAGAAGAACTTTTATATTGAAAAACTCAAATTGATAATAGAGATTATTCTGTAACAATAAAATCAATTGTTGAGCATACTAACTATGTTTTCCCTGAACATCTGTTATAGAACTTTACGATTTACAACTAACTGAAATGGTAAAGCGAAGCGAAGAAGTTGGAAAGTTAAAAATTTACGATTTATCTTGACTTTAATGCGATTGTATTAAATTTACGAAAGTTCTCAAATATTTGCAATAATAACGTGCTTGCTTACATATTAATAATTGCATTTGCTCGATTTGTAAATTAGAAAGAACAGATAATATTGTTCAATAAATTTTCATCTATATTGGATCTTTTATTGCTTCATACATAATTTTACTAATTTCGATACGATTTATTGCAATGTATCATGTAAACAAAACATTGAAATTATTTCAACTAAGCCAATATATAATTTACGGCAATTAAACAAATATTTTGACTACGAGAAAGAATTGCATATTGCTGATGTCAATTTAATATAGCAAAATACTGTTTTATAAATATTGCTATAGTGCGAATGTTTGAATATCAAATTTTCTAAATGATGTCATATTTGGTGTTCTTATAATTACAAATTCGGACAAAGATTAAAGACAGTTTGTAAATTCACACGTTTTCAATTTGCAATTTAATTTCGAGATTCCGATATATTTGAATATCAAGAAACACTTTTCCGGGCGACACCATCAACCTTAATGTGGATTAGAAGAACGCCAAATTCGATCTGCGTCCATTTAGGAATCGTCTATTATTTGACATTTGCATGCCACCTGCATTTCTGCTTAAATTTTATTCGATATTGAACTGCAGCACGCATTTTCCCAATTCTGAATTGCTTCTTTCTCAGCTATTTCCATGGGCCTTCAAATTTGAAATAAGTTAATCTGAGTTAGAAGAAACATATTTCCTGAGAAATCCCATAAAAACTGCCCACACATTTCCTCATTATTTGCAGGAACTATTAGGAATTCAGAAATGAAACATATATCACCCGACGCGCAATTAAACGCCCTATAGCAGGCACTTCGAATCATCTCGATACGCCCTGTAATTTCTTAGAAAAGTCATAGAAACTGTCCATACATTTCATCATTTTTGTTACGGAATCGCCGAGATTCGTTTCGCAACAATGACGTAATCGCAGAGATTCGTTCCACAACTATTAACAGAACGATAATTGCATCCTAAATGAAATCGCGATTGTGCGATAGCAAGGACTATGCTCATGCACCCCATGAAACGTGTGACTTTATATTCGCCCTACGTTCGTAGACGTTGAAATAAAATGAGATCGAATTCGATTTCCAAGCGCGAAAAATTTCAGAAGTCTCGACGGCAAATGCATTTGCGTAAAACTGTAAACTCACAAGCGGCTGCAATTTTTGTTAGAGATGAAAAAAATGCTGGAGGAATGGCAAACATTCGCCTCAATCATTTCCCCAGCGAATGCTTGCAACTAAATTGTCTTCGCTCAGGCAGCGATTTCGATTTTTCGTCGCCGACCAACATTCTCGTAATTTATTTCATTTGTAATTTATTTCCTCGCACCTCGTCGATGGCTTTTAAACGGCCAGGATCAATGATTGGGCTTCGGGCGCCTATCAGAACGTGCTGCTTTCCACATTCTGCTGATGAGTCCTGCCTGCCGAGTGCTTAAGGACGTGCTGATAATATGAAATCAATATTGATGATGGCGACATCGTTGCTCGTAATAATTAGCACGGTTTTCGGTTAGTCATGTTGCGCGTGATTCGAGTTATCAGCGACTGCAATTAATTAATGCAGGCACATGAAGTTTGCTTACACGCAACCAGAATATTCCACTATACCGAAGTTATTCATACCCAGTATAAGGTAGGAATAATTGCGACTCATGATATAAATAGGAGTTCTAGAAGTCCTTATCATAGCTCATTAATTGCAATAGCATTTAATAAAATTGCATAATAAGTAAATTACTAGAAATTTCTAAACGCATTTGCCATAATTCAGTGCGTAATTCACGAAATTGACGAATTGTCCAACTATTGCACAATTGGAAATAAACAATTGAGTTACAGTCAAATTAATTACTTTAGCGCAGTGAATTCAGAATAAAATTGCAGACTCAATCTCTCATCGTGTAGCTGGTATAACAATGAATTTATCAACACCTAGATAAAACAAATACGAAGATTCTAATTAAACGTCAACTGGTAAATTATTTGAGCGTCTACGACGTAGACAGGGTTGAAAATATCGTGCAACATAACAACGTAACTAGTCAGCAGTTTTATTGTTTATTTCTTGCCGTTGTTATCATATTCTATCACCCAGGGCGGAGGAAATGTTTGCCACCACGAAAATCTTCACATTCATGGGTTTTCTAGCATCCTCTCTTTTGTTCAACCCTTTACCTTGTCGAATCTTGCCTGAGTCCATTCGGTATGCATCCTGGCTACGAAGGATCTAGTCTCAATTCTCCGTCCGTGAATACATTGACTTTACAACCCTCGGGGTTCGTCGATTGTGGATGACACAATTACAGCGAAAATAATGAGCAGGGGGTAAATTAAAATCACACCTGGGAAGCGGCATTGTTGAAACTATTCATTTTCATGTCCACATCTGCTTGAAAATTCATTTCAGCTTCATTTTGCAGCCGTTTCCTCGTTGCGCACTACAATTGCCTACATTTTATTGGTACACATTCATTCGTTAATTATTGTACGTTCCAACAGCTACTCATTTACTATCTATTAGCCTTTTATGTGTTTGTCCTATTTCAGTGAAGATAAAAGACGCAAAAGTGGAGAGAAATTAGAATAAGGACAAAAATTGTGTTATTCAAGTCAAGAGCAACAAAAGCCTGTTATACTGAGCATAAGGAACTGTTATTGTTCTTGTAGTAGAAGGCATTGTTTTACGCCACAATTTGGACATTTTAAATTTGGCCACACATGTGAAATTAGTTTGGCAAATGCTGAAAGTTGCAAGGTGCAAATAAAAATATTAATTTTGTCATTCTGCACACGTTTTGTCGCTGCTAAGTAACATCCACAATTTTTATTCTAAACGGCACTATCCCATAAGAAGGCACGCGAAAAGTTAACAGGTACAAATAAGTTTACGTAAAACTTTAGCTTGTTGCGAGAATCCCCAAGGATTAACGAATGCTCATCCCCATAGAGCAGCAAAGAAGTTTAGCAGCTAAAAACACCATTTTTCCTACATTGTTCCGCATTAAATGTTATATGCACTATGACCCCAAAAGGCCATTTATCAGTTTAATTCGGAAATATGCAAATGTAGGGCAGCAAATTAGGATTTTCAATTCCATATCGAAATAGCAGCAAATAAATGCTTGGAAATACCAGTGAAATAAGTTGCTGTATTAACCACTGGATAATCAACCTCTCAGTTGACCTACCAGCCTAGGGACCAGGGTTCAATCTTTGGCAAAGCGGCCTCTTTCAAACTAAGAGGACATAAGGAGGATTTGGACAACAAGAGAATAACAACAACTATTGAATACCATGCGCAAAATATCAAAAAATGTGGAGTGGTTATATTTGCAATTGTAGAGAGTTGCTATTAGGTCTAGAGAAAGCAGACGTCAAGAGGACGAAGATCCATAGATGCACGAGACAACAAAGTGAATTGCATGAGGATTGATGGATTGTCTCTGCTCTCATTCGAAAGTTCATTCAATTAACAATTGCCTATTAAATGAGATGCCAGAGCTCGTTACTGACGCTTTCAATGCTTTTCTTGTTGAATAATATTTCGCCATCCCTATTGTGGGGCCTATCCTGCAGCATTCAACCTTGCTGCCAAGTCATGATTTAGTGCTATCCATTCGGGGAATCAATAAATAAATGAAGGCAATATTGAAAATCTGCCATTCGCTATTTACACCGTCAAGATTGAACGTGGATGTCAAGAGAACATCTCAAAGGACTGAAAGCTAAGGAAGGCATTTCCAGCTGACATGTATCGCAAACTGACAGTCATAAGGATTCGCCTCATGCACGTAAATTATCCCTTGGGGTTAATTTCGGCAGCACAATAGACGCATTCTTGCTTCTAGCAGGATTTCCGGCCAAGTGATATGTATGCCTGCACTTAAGAGGCGAGAAAGTCGTCGATATTTGAAGTGTATCTAAAGCCCCATTTCCTGACTCATTTCAAGCACCAGTTTATCGGAATTTAGAGTAAATATGAATGATGGCTTATGGCCTTTTCAGCATTCTGTAATCGGAAGACATTTGGTGGAACAACTTTCCTGGACCATTCCTTTACTTTTTCTATAAAAATTCTTGAGTAAACTTTAACAAAATGAGAGAAAATTAATGCCTAAGATACTAATTATTAATGTGAGCAATATCAGTCAGAGCAGCAATTTAAATGTCTGGTACACGGGAACCTGTTGCTTTTAGCATGATTATTGCATAAGAATTGCTAGTATTGATTATATCTGTCTGCTTATTATAACAATCAATATAGCTAAACCCATAAACAATTAGTGTCGGCATGAATAAATCATGGTAAGGTAAAAATATGTATGTAATTGAAGTTATCTGCAATTAATCCAATGAATTCAGAGTATGTATTTGTAACTGTTAGCATAATTAATGCCGCAATTGAATAATATGAGCATTGTGAATGAGTAATTACCTCGAATTGATTTCGATTTGAAGGCAAAGCTGATATGTGGACTTTGGCATTGGAAATTTATGGCGCATTGATAATCTGAACGCAAACAAGTCTGATCAGTGCGTCTAATTGTGAATTGAATTTAATATCAGCGCCAATATTTTAAAATATTGCCCAATGGCGGCATGGCATATTTGTGTTCGCTGAGAATTAATTGCTTCGTTATGCGGCAATTTATTAATCGCACTATCTTTTCTTTCCGACATCGTCGTGGGAGTAGTTATTGCCGCTTGCCGGTAATCTCATTTGCACAAATCTGCTATAAATTATGCAGAAACAATGCAAAGAAAGCGGCACGGAAAGTATTTAGAGCGCCAACCCGAAGACAAACTGCCAGAAACTGAGGTAAACAATAATTTGCGACATTTTTGCGCGCCACGCAAATTGAATCCTTGTGCCTGACCTCTCCAGTAGGTTTTCATTTCATTGCACCTAAACGAATGGTGGTGAAGCGGAATTTGATGATTTAAGGATTTGATGATTGAACTGCTGAAATATTCATGAAAATCCTCCTCGTTGCTCAAAAGATCTCAAAGCCAGTCTATGCCAATAGTTAAAGACGTTCTTTGTTGTAAACTTCGTCCCAAATCTGCGTTGGAATGAAATATGCCCAGCGAACAAGGTCGAATCTATTCCTATTTAAAAGTAAATTTAAAATGCCCATAACGAAAGCAATCTCGCACAGGAACAAGTGATAAACCGTTTTAGATTTTCATTAAAAATCATTTGTCGTTGGAGTATAAATAAACTAGCAAGTTCCCCTTACTTCCACAGCTACAGAAACCGGGCTTACATGTTTCGAAATATTCTGGATTGCACACATCCAGGACAACGGAGGTCAATATTCGCTACATTGTTCGCCTTCCAAACGTAGAAACAGCTTGGGAAACTCGGTATCAACGAGAAGCGAGAGGATAACGAACATTTAAATGGTAGTGGAGAGAGTGTAGCCGTAAAACACGAGATTGGAAAGGACGTTAATGGTGACCCTGGCTTGGTTCTCGTTAATATATTTATTTTAATCATGTAGAGATTTCATCAATTTATTATAGATGCTAAAAGTGGTAAATTGAAGATATATGATTTTAAATAAAGAAACAAATGGAAATTACAAACGTCGTCTATAAATAGAGAGCGGTCGAAAGTCTCTTTAGGAATTTAGATTTAAGTGGAGCGAAGGGAAAGCGCTAGGAAGTTGAATGAGAACATGATTTACTTGAATATCCTTCAATAAACTTCAATAAGCCACATTTGGATGCTCGAGGAGAATAATGTGAAATGAGCAAAGTTGTAGGAATTCATAGCATGTGAGTGCATCCCGTACAAGTCAGAAAACAGGATGTATTCGATGCTTTCACCGACAAACAATGCTCTGTCTATAATTAATAGGAGTTTCATCAAATTTCAAGATCACTTCCTACTTCAAAGTGGTGTGCACATCCTTTCTCAGGTTTACAACGGATTGCATTGCATTTTCCAGAAGCGCACATATACGGATTTATTATTTATTATTATTATTTGAAATGAGCAAAGAAGTGTGTTCATTATTGTATTTGCCACTTTTATGGATGTTGTAATAACTTTCATGGCCGTTGTCGGAATTCTGGCAGCATGGAATTATTAAGGGCGCGAGCTTTTAAATAAAATGCTAAGCATTCGGCAGAACTAGAAGGCAGATTCGATTATGCAGATGGTGAGGCGCATTATTCCCTTCATCGTCCGAAGATTTATGAATGCGATTTGTATAAATGCGTGCAAGTTTACGTCACGAGCAACTAAAGCAAACGTTCTTTGGACGAGATGATTGTGGGCAATAAAAACTGTCATCAGCAAATTGTGAAATTTTATATATTTCCATCACCAGATATGAATGGAATGTATTTATAATTTCTTCGACTTACGATGATGTGATTCTTCACTCGTCGGCATTCTGAATTTGAAAAAAGAAATAATCAATTAGCCGTTATAAAAATGCAATGAGAAAATGCAAGCCAGTTTTTTCATTGTTATATCAATGCTGAAGTGTAACAACAAACAGAAATGAAGTAATGAATGTTTGCTATGGGACGTTTCTTACAATTGAAAACTGTTAAGGAAACATCTTTGCTGGATAACGTGAGAAAATAGCGTAATCGTAAAAATTCCTTAAGCCTTGCATTCTTCGATATATGTGCGCAAATATTGCATGTTTTCAACAACGCGCTTTTCACAGCATATTCCAGGACGCCTTGTTTTATTGCCCACAAAATCTTCCATTGCTTCTACAATTCTTTATCCCGTCTGTCTTACAGTGTGTGGCCGTAAAGAAGCATTTAGAGATACATATTGAGAAAGTGCAGTATTCCAACTTTTTCATGGCCCACATCTAGAAACAAGCTTAAATTAATAAACCTGAACCTTCTAGCAAACATCAAAAAACAAGGTTTTAATTAGCATTTTCTATACAATTAATATTCCATTTGTTTCGTAATTAGGACGTCAATTAAGATGCTGTGAAGGCAATTCTAGAATGCAATTGCAATTTGACTTGTTGGCAATGCGGAAGCGGAAAATACGAATTCTTTCAGCACGTAACCAATAAGCAAGCTCATATAACATCAAATTGTTGATGTAGGCTAGGCATTCACTAGAATTTAGTGTTTCAGTAATGAATGTATAATTGGTGTTTGTAGCCACCGAATTTATTTGAAATAATTTACCGTGCGTTTGATAAACGGAGATTCTACTTTATCTCCACGTTGGCACGGAAAATCTGTTGTGGGAGAGCACAGTTAAACTTCCCTAATTGAAATTTATAAGACACAAAGCACTTTAAGGACAACATTTGGTTTCTTGCTCACTTTCTTTCATATAAGCAATTATTAAAGTTGTAAGTCGGATTTTCGAAATTCTTGTATTTGCCTTGGTAAAATGTGGGTTTGCTCATTCCAATTTTCAGAAATTGCACGTTTGAGAAAATAGAGTGAGATACATATTGAGATAGAGCGGCGACTATTGGGGATGTAATTTGAATAACAAAAATCCCAACAAAATGTCAAATTTTCTGATGCAATGCATGGCTATTTGGGAAAGTAGAGTAAAGAAAGAACAATCAGCAATTGTATGGCTTGGGGTGATGGATGAAAGCGTATGTTTTGGTATATTTTTCAACCCCAGCTAAGTCTGATGCTACCGAAAGACTGAATAAAGATGTGACAGTTTCTAGGAGCTGGGATCACATAAGGAATATTCTTTTGTGTTCTATATGGGAACAACTGGGACGTTCGCACAACAACAAATACAAAGAGTATTTTAGTTGCCTGAGCATATTGCAATTGCATAAATAATTGTCATCCCGTATTCAACTTATTAGACCCTGGGACAATTAAGGTCCAAATTAGGTAGTAAGTACTCCACAATTTGAGACAATAATTCAAAGGTACGCTGTAAACTTCCGGGTCGCACAAAGCAAAACAAAGCAATGCAAATTCAGTCCATTGCTCATGGGATGTTTGCAACAAATTGAAAGTCTAATTAACCACGTGTTTTTCAGCAAAACTCGTCTAATTACATCTGAGAGGAAAGTAATGTTATCAGTTCTTCTAAAGGAAAGCTTTTCGTTCTTTCCTGTCCTAATAGAGCCATACAAATTCATATTTAGGACATAATGTTCTATGCCAAGCTATAACAACAGATTAACGGAAGGTAATTACAGGATTGTCTCATGTATCAGGTTTTAATGTAGCCACAATTCTACCAATGGAAAATGATGTGTTTATTCCAATAATGTTTGCTGTTTATGCAATAGGAAATCAGATCGGCATATTTCACATTTTTGTGACTAATTGCTGCTTCCGGTTATGGCGAAGCGGCATAGGAAATTCCAATTATTGGGGAACAATCTCGGCCAATAGCAAATATGTTCCAGGATAAATTAGACATAGTATCTACTGGATTTAGTATGCCTACAATAATTAGATTGCATTTATCGTCGTTTTGAGAATGAGCTGCAAAGGTACTTGCCAAAAAGGCAGTATTTTCGTAATGAAAATGAATGGCAAATTAGAGTACAGGACAAAGTAATGCAAAATGTCTGCTATGCTATAAATTAAATTTTTCTTTGAAAATGTTTTACATATAAAATTGACCAAAATATTATTTTCTTTGGCTGATGAATGAAGTAATAATCGGCGACTAGTCAAAATTCAATTAAGCTGTGCTTTTAAGTACACAAACGCGAGACCAATTGTTGCTATTTACTCTCATGCAACAATTGCCGAGTTAATGACGCAAAATCACATCCACTTGCATGTAATTAAATGCAAGCATCAGAAATATGCGCATTGCAAAAATCAACAGGCCACATGCTTCCGCTTTATTTAACATTTAAAAATGACATTTGCATATTTTTCATTAACTTTATCTCTGGTCGCCATACGAATTTCACACTGATGCGCCATTATTTGCAATGTTGGAAATCACAGGGGAACGTATAGGAAACAGAATAAATTTTAGAACATTGCACCCTCTCAATGCATGCCTTTACGTCAGAAGAAATGCATTCGAGGATATATGCTAAGCTGGGATTTCTTTCAGAAGAAAGCAAGCAATTTTCGCCTGCAACTGGCAAGTGTAGTGAGTATTTTCCATTTTCTCACTTGATCCTTCGACTACGACTACGACTTCATAAAATACAGAATTTTAATAATTAGAAGCATTCACTCTCCTCTCCAGGAGAATCCAGGAAAATCCAATGAAATGCAGTTTTACCACTCTCTGTTGAAACTTATTTATTTCGAGAAAATCTTTCGGTAGTCTCTGGGCCATGGCGTCATTGGAATCCTTTCGTATTCAAATGTTTGCCTTTCAGTCGTCAGTCACGTTGGATTGAGTTCACTTAGAAGAAACGCTCATTCAGTGGCCACTGTTCATGTTTTCGCAGGCGACGTAGCAGAAGGAAGTTGATATCCTGCCAGCTGGACGAAGCCCTTTCAAGATTTCTCCGAGTTTCTGCAACGTTCTATTCTGTTTCGTTCTAAATCAATCACCACAACCAAGAATATTCACCACAGTTTCCAAAATTCCCATTTTTAACATTGTTACAGCAAGTTACAAGTTAAGGCAAATATTAATCGCCGCTTAGTACTAATAAGGCCTTAATTGCACTGATCAAATATCACTTACTGCATCATAATGCTATGCTACAATTATTAATCAGACGAGAAATTCAATCAATCGCGCTCATTCACAATTCCAAAGGCAATTAATATCCATATGGGGAAAGTTTGCGGTCCTCTGGCAGAGTTTCCGGTTTCGCATTACGGCGGGGGCGGCCGGAATTGGCACAGATGGAGACCAGGTCGATGGCGCAATTGTTGGCGGCGCCTGGCACCAAGTTCCTCCGCAGCTTTTCCACCCTCGTTGCTATTTTCGGCTAGTATTTAATTCCACAGGTATCTAATAGCTAATTGATGGAAGTGGCATTTAATAGTTTAAACTCCATAACGAAAAGCAAACGAATTTGCAGAAGTCGAGTTT
>JAOEHK010045118.1:0-22506 GCA_025447835.1 Labidoglobus nevermanni | reverse complement strand
TCCAAAATAATATATTTATTAAAACCAACCGGTTTCGGCTTATTCAAGCCATCTTCAGGGTGTACATAATCTGTATGTATGAATGTATGTACACCCTGAAGATGGCTTGAATAAGCCGAAACCGGTTGGTTTTAATAAATATATTATTTTAGAGTGGACAACTTCGTTTCTACCTTTATTACTTCATCTCTCCAAAAACATCTACAACTCTTCTTATTTAGGTAAGAATTTGTTGTTCGCCTCTGCGTACTTGTGCACGCATTGGCATATGCCGCCTCTTATTCCTTCTTAATGAAAAGAACCGTGTCAACATCATGAAAAAGTTCAATCTCAACCCCAGTCATCTTGAGCGCAGCCTCCCACGTGAACGCGGGGACAGTGAAGAATGCAGTTTGGTCTAAACCGTAGTATCTGAGAGACATCTTGCGGAAATTCTCAAATACATCGGTTAGAAGCAGCACGACTGTTTTCAGGTAAATATCGGAATATTCACCTAAAGTCTTCACGTTCTGTGTAGACCAGACGTTTTGCGCAAAGGCGTAATCTTCACTGTTCACGGTTTCATTGCGCAAGCAGCTGTAAAAATCAATTTCAGTTGTGTTTCCTCAAGCTTTCCCAACGAGTCAATGTACTCGTATGGAAAGACACCTTTCTTGCACAGAATCTCACAATGCTATGGGAAATGCTTTTGCATGTGGACACAATCAGCAGGCTTCAAACACTCACTTAATTTTTCCAATGACATTGCGAGAAATCGAAACGAGTTTGAGAAATCTTAATTTAAAACTTCCAACTCGCTTCGTTAGAAAAATATAATTCTCACTATTATGCGAGACAAAATCAAGGGGTTCCTTTCCATTGTTGGCTAATGCCGTAACGAAGAGTTTCGCGTCGTACCTATTCATATTGTGAAATATGACTGGTACTTCTTTGCGCTTTCGAGTGTTTAAATTGCAAGAATTATACAAAGCACATATATAATCGCCCGAGAAATGGTTGTGATGCCTCACTTTAATATTATCTGATGTAAATCCTGATTTGCGAAGTGTGCACGTTTCTGCTCTTGAATAGTCCAAGAGCTGATCAGGTGTTAATACGATGGGCTTTACTGTTTCGAAATACGATTCAATCTTGCGCACTTCTTCTTAGGGTTGTTCTACCAACCATTTCTCAGGCTTTGCGCCACGGTAAGATTGAAAATGAGACAGCGAGTTATCATGTTCGCACACCAGGTGATACGCAACGCTGTGTGGAACGTGACGCATTATCTTACGCGTGTTTGTCTCTTCGCTCGTATATATATTTTGCATAAAACATGCAAAGCCCGCATAGATCATGAACGGCGTGGGTAATGATGCACAGAACTGAATGTTTTAGCACTGTGTTTTCAGGCATCTCTAGTTTTATTGTCTGTTGTGTACACTTCAATTTATGAAATTGCAGCTTTTGGACATCATGAAAGCCGGTTAAGTACGTCATGCAGAAAGGCATTTGTGATTCGTGTGAGGTTATTTTATTTCGGAAAGTCGTGACAAATCTGATATATAACAGAAATGGCCTATTTTGCTTTTTGAATTGTTATAAACATACAGCAAGTTGATGTGGACCGGTTTTTCTTGCTTTGTCATATACAGGGGACCTTCAATGCTATTATTATTCTTGGATAAATTTAATCCGAAAACGTTTATAGATATGCCTGTATTATTATGCTCAAACCTAGCCACATCTGTTATTTTTGCGGAGAATGTTAATGTCGTTTAAATTAAAATGTGCATGGGGATCTACCTCGAAAACGATTTCTTGTAGAGGTGTCTGAAGTGTGTGGTGATAGCCCAGATGAAACACTGCTGATCGGTATTCATGACATTAATGATTGCTTTCTTATCAAGTATAGCATTCGGTAGGGGAAGATACGTCCCTTTCCATGGTGTTACTCCTCTGTTCAACGGGTCGTACTTATTGAGAGCAACAATAAGCGAGCAAGTAGACGTTAAAGTCCATCCGCTGCCACGCTTAGCGAACTCTTCCATCTTGCGGAGTATTTGCCCTTGATAAACGGAGAAGCATTCGTTTAAATCTGTGGATGCCATGACTACTTGATTTTTGGTGGCGAAATATTTATGGTCGACTTTTAGGGTCGTTGGAAGCGTAAACATGGGATCCAAGACAATGTTGGTCTTGAATGCGGTCTCTTTGCTGATGACGTTACGCCAGTACGCCAGTGGCTTGTCAGCATCCAAAAACGCACCGGGGTCTAAGTAACCTTCGGTGTTATGGATACATCCAGTACGGACGCGATTTCTGAATGCAGAGCTCAGCTAAAAGATTATAAGCCTAATATCATTTCTATTGCATTTCCAATAGAATATGAAATAGCCTAACTGCCATTTTAATTTCTGGTTGGTGCACCGCCGCTCGCTGTATTTTACGCCATCATGGGCCTTGCGATGACGTTGATGGAGTCCTTCGCCAAGAATGGACGATTGCTGATATTTTGCGTGTGCCAGATAATACTGCAATTTAACTAAGGCACATTCAAATTTGCGATTGCGTCCAATCGAGGGGTTCCCAACACTTTGGTTAAATTGTTTAATGTACTTTAGTTTCTTCACATTTTCACTAATCACAGCAATCAGTGTTTCGTAGTCCTGCCTATTTTGGCCATTTTTCAGTCGAATTGTTATATAACGAACCATGTTACGCACATCCATTATTCAAATGCCATTTAGCGTTCGCGTTTAATTCTGCGTACCGCTAACAATTAAGTTGGACGACAATGCAAAGATGCAATTCCGTAAGCCTTTTATAGCTGACACATGTTAGCGGTGCCGAGGTTAATAGACTTAGGTTTTGAACTGCAGATTTATCGATTTGCAATCGGCATTTGATTGCTCAGCAAGTTCAGTGCACCTCTGAGGTTAATTATATGATTGCACAGATGCAATTCCGCAGGCCTTTTATAGTTGACACATGTCCGCGATGCCGAGGTTAATAGACTTAAGTTTTGAACTGCAGAGTTATCGATTTGCAATCGGCTCAGCAAGTGCAGTGCACCTTTGAAGTTAATTTTATGATTGTATTTTCCAACAAATTGACTAGTGGCAACAGGAATATACAATTTCCGGTGGAACGATTTTCTTAACTTTAAGTTACCATCGAGTCGCAATTGATAAACTATATGCACAGCAAGGTTCATTGCACCTCTGCTTCACTTGAATTTGAACACCTTTATGTTGCCCACAAGAATATGCAAGTTGCAATAAGATTCTATCATCTATCCGCTGAAGGTTGATGTATAAATGAACTATGAATATTTCCCACAAAAACATTAGGATGAGGAAGAAGAAGGTTGATGGTGAATTCGTAACAAATGCAAAAACTACAATCCAAAACTTCACTAAACATTAATTTATACTCGTATTATCGAATTCAATACATGAAACATAAATTGAAGAATTCGTCGTTGTAAGTACAATAATTGCGATGGCTGTGGTGTCCATGTATTTGAGTTTAACTGCAAGATTGAAATTGCACGATTAATTTATATTGCATCGTTATATGTACCCTAACTCTTATTTTCTAACAAATTCCACAATTGCCGGGGAATTCTTTCCAAACTCTTTTTCACCACGAAATATCAGGTGGATACTTCCATGTACAATGGCTTGTAAATCCTCTTCGGACTTATCTTTGTATGTTTTGTTGAATCGGTGTTGCAGAAATGCTCTCACTTCGGCGCGAAGATCAACAACTAATTTCTTTCCGAACTTCGCCGGCAGCCAATTTAAATCGCTGACCAGATATTCTTCGTCAACGTTTAATTCGGTGAGTTTAATGAAGGGAATGCCTTCGGCTGCACCGCATCGATTGAGACCGATCAAAAGGTCTTTTATTTTAGTATTTCTATGAGTGCTCGCAAATGACTGACTTTTGTCTGTAAGCCAACGACTTTAAATACTCGATATCTGCCCTTTTTTTTTCTGCTGACATAAAGCATGGTTCATTGCACGTCGTCACGGATTTGTATGCGAACTTACAGTTTACATGTTGCTCACAAGAATAAACAAGTTTACGACATATTAAAACCGCTGCACTTTCACCAAAGTGCAAGTGCTGTCAAATTGCAGTACATTTCAAGTCTTACGTAGGAAGAGGTTGTATTCCATTTCACTTCTTCTGTGAGAAGAAATTGTAGTTCATTTCTAATCTTCTGTGCGAAGAGGCTGCAGTATATTTCTGCTATCTAGAACGCAATGAATTCCACATGCAACGAGAATATGTTCCTCCATCTTCTTCTCAAACTCGATAAATTGTAAGTTGGAACGAGTGTGGATGTGGATCCCCAATACGTTCCAGCAGAATCCTACGACAACAACTGCCTTCTTGGGTCCATTAAAATCTTGAAAGTACGAGAACGCATATTGATGGGCCACCGCCTAGTCGCCGAAACTGTTTGCAATGCCGTTTGGAAAAATGATTTACATAGTGGATAAAAAATGTACTCAATTCGGTTTAGAACTACATTTATTGACGCCTAACAACTGTGTAAATTGCATTTGATCATCTAACCTTCTGCACGTAAAATAAGTTGCCTACATTTTAGTCAGCTTTAAATTACCTCTAAATTCAAGAACAAGCAACCTGCCCGCTTCCCGGCTCTAAACTCTAAATTCAAACGGCCAGCATGCCGTGTCTATACTCCGAATGCTTGCATCCTGCCTCTGCACTCCGAAAACCCGCATCCCGCCTCTTGACTCCCGAATGCACGCATCCCGCCTGTAAATTGAAAATATCCGCATACCGCCTCCACACCCTTACATGCTGCCTCTAAACGCCAGCAATCGACCTCCACGTCCTGAATGCGCTCGCTGCCGCCGCCTCCTAGTGCTGAATGCGCGTGCTGACGCGCTGCGCCGCGGCATGCTTGATTGCCGATTGAGCGCTCGATCGTCTGCAACCTACCACAACATGCACGCTGGCGCCGCTGCCTTCTAGTGTTGATTGCGCACTGCTGCCGGTGCGTATTCCGCTGAGTGCGATGGCCGCCGCCGCGCTGGCGCCGCCGACGCCGAGTGTGCTGCGACGCTCGAGCACCGTCGTCGACGTCACATGCCTTATGCGCCCACACACTCCTACCCTTCATAAACGAAACCGTTAGATCTGTATAAATAGCCTACACCCAAAAGTTTATAATTAGCTTACCTGATGAAGACATTGTATGTCGAAACGCGTTGCAACTTGTGACAAATATATTCAACTTATAAGAAACAAGTCGAGTTTCTGTAGTGGGAGAAGTTTTCTCTTTGAATTGCGAACACCCTTCGAATCTCAGCATCATAAAGTTCCTGTGCCGATAGGTACGTTCCTAACCTGGATTGGTTTCTCTGGAGGTTAAATTTGAGAAATTTGTAAATGAAAGGGGTTCTATTGGCGTCACGGTAATTAGGTTTGTGTTAACCGAATCTTCATTTAAGAGAAAGTTGCATATGGGTTTTGGCCAGATAATAGGTCCGCGCACTAGCCATTCCAGGCCATACAACCAAAATTGTTTGTAAATTATTTCAGCGGGTGTAAGACCGCGCGAGAGAAGATCCGTAGGATTTAGTTTTGTAGGAATATACCGCCAATGGCAATGGTCGGTGTTCGTCTGAATTTCAGACATGCGATTTGCTCCAAAGGTTTTTAGTGAGTTGGGCTGGCGTTTTATTTATGCTAGGAAAATTGAAGAATCTGTCCACATGTAAGTATTATTTATGGGCACGTCTAGCGAGGGAGTTATAGCCTTTATCAATTTGGACAATAATGCCGATGCGCATAGCTCTAAGCGTGGAATAGAGATCACCATTAATGGAGATACGTTTTTGCGCATAACAAATTAACAGATATTCTGCCATTCTTATCAGTAGACCTCAGGTATAGACAGGCGCCATAAGCGCTTTAAGATGCGTCCGTAAATCCGTGCAATTCTATGCTTCTTGCCTCGGGCAGTACAACATAACGTTCAATCTGGAGATTACTTAAACAATTGTTGGAACAAGGAACCTGAATTTTAATTCCGCCACCAGTCTATAGTTGCGCTAAAGCGGCTCAAGCAGAGGCTGACACCACTTCTGTCATGTCCATCTGAGAGTACGCGTGTTCAGTTGGAGTCTCTAACATTACTTTTGTACTCTTCCAATAAAGCTTGTAATATTTCTGCAATCGTGAGTCTTTTCACGACCGCGCTTAGATTCCTCATCAGGTTATGGGCTCATCACCCCAGTGAAGAACATATTTTTGTGATCAATCCCTATTGCAAAAATCAAACTCAGCGAAGAGAAGACGCGTGCATGACATGGACACCATAAACGACAGCGTGGTGCGCATTCCCAAGCTTCGCAATACCGAGAACTGGACGTCTTGGAAATTCCTTGTGAGAATCACACTTCTTGAAAATTGATCCTGGGAAGTTGTCGATGGAACCGCACAAATGCCCACTGCAGAAGAAATCGCAAATGAAGCCGAACATTCCGCAGCCATCATCAGATGGAAAAAAAAGATCACACTGCGCAGCGCGTTATATCTACCACGTTGGATCAGAATCCGTTACTCCACGTGATGCACTGCAATTCCGGCAAGGAAATGTGGAACAAACTATGCTCAGTATATGCGCAGAAATCCAAGGCCAGCGTTTTTGTTCTAGTGCAACAATGGTACAACCTGAGCAGAAACCCGTCGGATAATATTGCCGTGCAAATATCACGCATTGAGGACATCTGTAGGAGACTTGAGATCTTGGGTGAGAAAATCCCCGATTTGATGGTCATAACGAAAGTTCTAATGACCCTTCCACCGAGCATGAATCATTTTGTTAGTGCCTGGGACTCCGCGACAACGGCAGAATAAAACCATACCAAATCTGATCGCTCGATTGAGTATAGAAGAGACCAGGGCAAGCAATAAAGAACAAGATCGTACTGCCTTTCCATCAAGTCGGCAACCGAAGCAGTACAAGAATAAGAAACCCGACACTTGCAATTACTGCAAATTTCCAGGCCATTGGATGAGAGACTGCCGCAAGCGAATGGCAGCTAACAGCAGGAGTGGAAACCAACATCGTCCATGTTGTAACCCATTTCTTGCACAGATCAGCTGACAGTGAATCCTGGTACCTCGATTCTGGTGCTACAGATCACATGACTGACGAAAGGTCCTGATTCGCCGATTTTCTGCCATTCACTGAACCACAATTCGTGAAAATAGGGGATGAAACTCCTTCAAGCTGACGGTTCTGGAAACATCCAAATTCATGCGCATAATGGCAATACTTGGGAGAAGCGATATCACGCCAAAGTGCTCTACGTCAAAGAACTTCAATCTGTTCTCACTTCCTTCGGTTCTGGATAAGGGCATGAGACAGGTTTACGACCAGACCGGATGCAATATCATGAAAGGGAAGCAAACGATCGCCATCGGTTGTAGAGAAGGGAAGCTCTTCAAGATGCGCTTTCGCGTCCAGGTTCCAGCAACAGGCTTCGTCAGCGAAAATTCCCTGAAGTCTTGGCATCGACGGCTGGCACACCAGAACACCTCACACGTCAGGAAAGAACCAAATAAATTCACAATTGCATTTAAAGGCGACGACGAGAACTGTACTGACTGCGTTATCGGCAAGATCCAAAGCCTACCATTCCTAGTTAGCGCCACAAGAACGTCAAGATCCGGTAAACTAATCCACGTAGATCTGTGCGGCCCCATGCAAGAAAAATCACTTGGCGGGGCGCTCTATTTTCTTTTGCTCTAGGAAGATTTCAGTCATAAGAGGTTTGTGTCATTCGTTTCGCCAGAAGCCGATACAGCCTCTCTCCTATCAGCTTTCTTGAAGAAGGCCGAGAAACAATTGCCAAGGGGGATAGAAACTGTTCGCATGGATAACGGTCCGGAATTTGTCAACCGGGAGGTAAAGAGATGATGAACTCGCTTGGCATAAACCATCAGAAGACCGTCCTATTTACTCCACAACAGAACGGATCGGCAGAGAGGGACAACAGAACGGATCGGCAGAGAGGGACAACCGAACGATCGTTGAGCTAGCATGTACCAGATTCATGCATGCGGCATGCCTATTAATATGTGGGCCGAGGCCGTCAATTATGTGTCGTACACTCATAATAAGTCCGGCACTAGCTCAGTCAAAAACAAATTTCCAGACGAGCTCTGGTTAGACCGCGAGATATCCTAGCCATGCGAGCTTTCGGTGAAGATATCTTCACGCTTATTCCGAAAGACAAAAGGCGAAAGTGGGAGCCAAAGGCGAAACGTGGCTACTTCGTTGGCTATGACGAGCAGACGAAGGGACATCGCGTCTGGTTTCCTAAGAGCGGCAGAGTATCCATCCACAGGGATATCGAATACCCACTTGCAATACCTGCAGGCCTACAACACAAGATGATCGGCACGCAGGTGATAGGGAGCCTGATGTATCTTTCCGTGGCGACGTGCCCAGATATCACCTTCGCAGTGAACGCCGCGAGTCAGTTCCTCGAAAATCTTAAGATGATCCACTGGACATCCGCCATGCAAATCCTTAAGTACTTGCACGGCACAGTAGACTACGGCCTGCAATTCCCCTCGCAAGACTACGAAAGTGTTTTGGCGTTCAGCGATGCTGATTTTGCGAGAGACGACTGGATTCCTAATCAAAATCGGTGCGTCCACCGTCACTTGGGGCTCCCGTCGTCAACGAGTCGTCGCGCTTTCTACGACAGAGGCTGAATACATGGCAGCTAGTGACACCTTGAAGGAACTCATTTGGCACGCCTTCTGCGTGACCTATCTACATGGGAGAGCATACTGGCAGAGTTGAAAATCGACAATTTAAGTACAATCAGGTTGATAAAAAAAAACAGAATTTCACCAGAGGTCGAAACGTATTGACACCAGATACCATTTTATCCTGGACCACTTCGAGAAAAGCATATTCACTCTGGAACACGTCTCATCAGAAAAACAAGAAGCCGACCTTCTCACGAAACCGTTTCCAAGATCGACTTTTGAGAAGCAACGAAGGATGATTGGAGTGTCCAGAAGCAGCTCTAATTCAACTGATTACTAATTCAGGTTGCTTAGCGGGAGTGTTGGGATAAAGTAACCTGAATTCTAATTCCGCGACTCGCCACCAGTATATAGTTGCGTTAAGGTAGCTCAAGCAGCGGCGGACACCACTTCTGTCAGGTCCATCTGAGAGTACGCGTGTTCACTTGCAGTCTCTGACATTACTTTTGTACTCTTCGAATAAAGCTTGTAATATTCATGCAATCGTGAGTTTTTCACGACCGCGCTGAGTTTCCTCATCAACAATTTAGTTGGGAATGAATGTTTTCCCATTCGGAATATAGGTGGGATGGAATTGATTCGTCCCATGTTAACCCTTCAAGCCTTAGACTTTGGAGCAATATTTCGGCCTTTATTACGCAGGGAGCTAGAAGCCCTAAAGTGTCAAATATCCTAGCTATAGCAGATAAAATTGATCGCTTAGTGATTGGTCGCGGTGACGTAATCGTAACTTGGAAAGAGAGGTGGTCGCTTGTGGGTGTCCAAGTATGACCGAGTAGTTTAGTGGCAGGAGTCTGGTTCAGTGGTACCCGAGAGGGATTGAAGTAAGTCGATTGAGTTTGAATTCCTTTTTGTCAGAAAAATCCGCCAGTTTGCAAAATCAGTTGAGTTTGCTGACAGTTGTCCTCTAGTTCCGCTAGAGAATCAGCGCTTGTCAAATAATCATCAACATAGAAATCAGACTTTATGCGACTGGAGGCAAGAGGGTAATGCTCCTGGGTATTAGCTGCAAGGTATTGCAGGCATCTGATTGCTAGGAAGGATGCGCTAACAGTCCCGTAAGTAAGCGTATTTAGTTCGAAAGTATTAACAGGCGTATCTTTACGAAATCGAAATACAATGCGCTGATATTTTCTCTGCGAGGGATCCAGCAACCCCTGCCGATACATTTTCGTTATATCGGCAGTGGCTACATATTGATGTAAACGAAAGCGTATAAGTATTGAAAATAGATTCCTTTGAATCACTGGGCCTACCGCTTGATGGTCGTTTATTGATTTACCGTTTGAACTTTTTGCGGAACCATCAAATACTACCCGAAGTTTGGTAGTACTAATATTTGGATTTTCAACAGCGTGATGGGGTTAATAGAAACCATCATGGCTGATATTTGTATTGGTCACCTCGGATATATGTACAAGTTCTAGGTATTCTTGCATGAAATTCTAGTAATTGGTACGCAATACTGGAACCCGCTGGAATCTTTTAATTTGATTGGTAGTGTCGCGACCACAGGCCCGTGCCTTCACTTCTTGTGACGGGAGTGTCTTGGTCGCTCTACACTTCAAACTACTGATGTGTAGATAGTTAAAAAATGACGAACACCACCGATCGAACGTAGACGATAATAACAAGTCTTTATTGTATAACTTAACAACTAGACAGCGGAACAAGGTAATATAGGCACGACGCGTATTTATGAAAACTCGAACTGCGGATGGCTGACGGTGACAACTCTGAAGACGACTGGTACCGACGACTCCTTTACCAAAGCTATATATTGAAAATGGGGTAGTTTAATGGGGGTTGGGACGTGACACGGAATATTGATTGAAGATTTGAGAGGTTTGGGACAAATATTGTGGCAATAAAACATTTGGGACATTAAAACATTTGGAGATGCAGATGCAGAATATGGCGGAAATTGTAGGCACTTAGACGGGATTATGTATATTCTCTCATCCGATGTTTTCGACCGTGGGAGCGAACCTCGGAGGCCCGTCGAAATGGCCTTGTTCCTCTGGACAGGACGGAACAGCCTCCCCCGAGGAATATGAAGGTGGTTCTGGCTGTCCGTGATCATCTATTGGGAGGATTGTGAGTTGCCGCACGTTCCTTTCAAGGATTCCCGTCGGTGTCTTGAGACGAACTACTCTGACGATGCCATCAGCTCCAGGAAGGGTTTCTATGACACGCGCCATGGGCCAGTTGAGTGGTGGTCGGTTGGCGTCTCGAAGAAGCACAATGGACCCCCGTTGTATGCTGTGCGTTGCATGACGCCATTTCTGACGCTCTTACAGACCATTCAAGTAGTCCCTGTGCCATCTCGTCCAGAAGTCTTGTCGCATTTTGGTAAGATGTTGCCAATGCGACATGCGGTTCTCCTTGAGATGGTCCATGCTTGGTTCTGAAAGGCTCGTTACTCTATTGCCAATAAGGATATGTCCAGGAGAAAGGGGTGATGGATTATTGGGATCGGATGAGAGGAGCGGTGAGAGGACGGGAGTTGAGGATTGCTTCTACCTCTGCTACGAAAGTATACAGCTGTTCATAAGTAAGTAGCTGATTCCCGACAATCCGTTTGAAGTGATGTTTGAACGCTTTCACGGCTGCTTCCCAAACACCGCCGAAATTGGGTGATTGAGGGGGCATGAAATGCCATTTAATTTGATTCTCGCTGCAATAGTTCTGCGTTTGTATTGATTGCATATGCTGATCAATGTCCTGAAGCTCGTTATTCGCTCCTATAAAGTTGGAACCGTTGTCTGAGAAGATGACTTGACACTTCCCTCTTCTCGCGATGAACCGTTTGAGAGCGGCAGGAAAAGCTTCAGTGCTTAGATCACTTACGAGCTCCAGTTGGACTGCTTTGACTGCTAGACAGACAAAGACGGCTACGTAAGCCTTGATTCGGCCCCGATTTCGCTCCTTTTTTTCTTTGATGAAGAACGGTCCACAGAAATCTATCCCGACATGCTGGAACGGTCTAGTAGACGTCACACGCACGGCTGGCAGGTTGCCCATGATGTACTCGGTGGGCCTTGGGTTAGCCCTTGCACAGCGCATGCATATTCGAATAACCTTCCTTACTTGGTTACGCCCGTTGAGGATCCAAAACTTCTGGCGGAGGAGGTACAACGTCGCTTGCACTCCAGTGTGATGTGTCTCGTGCTCTGCCCGAATGAGTAATTCGGTGACGTGGTGTGATCTAGGGAGGAGGATTGGGTGTCTCTCGCTATAGGGGATGTTGGCGTTCTTCAAGCGACCACCAACGCGAATCAGATTGTCGTCGATGAACGGGGCCAGCGAGATGACTTTGCTTTTCGGGTTGATACTGCGTTTGTCCTTGAGGTGAATTAGTTCTTGATGAAAGTCGACAGCCTGCGTTAGCTGGAAGATCTTGTGTCTGGCGGCGGACAACTCTTCTATAGTGAGTGGACCCCTTTGTTCATACGGTTGCTTGAACCTTAGTAGGTATCCCACGATCCTGTTTAGGCGTTTGAAAGAGGAGTACCGCATAAGGATGTCACTGTTGAATGGCGTTACAAGGCACTTGACCTTCCGTATTCCGGGTAACTCTTCTGGTATGCGCAGTTCCAAGTCGGGCCAATAGGACTCATCATGGCTGAGCCAGTCAGGTCCTGTGACCCATTGATTGTTTGTAATGAAGGCCGCTGGGAGTTGTCCTCGCGAGATTGCGTCTGCGGGATTAACTCGCGATTGGACATATCGCCATTCTCCAACGTCTGTAATTTCCTGTATGAGAGCTACTCTATTTGCAATGAATGTCGTGAGATTGGTTGGTCGCATTTTCAGCCACCCTAAAACTGCGGTGTTATCGCACCAAAAGGTGGTTCTGTCGACTTCCAGATTCAAGGCGGCCTTCACCGTACGGTACAACGTGGCGAGAAGCGTTGCGCCGCACAATTCTAATCGGGGAATTGTTAGAGGAACACCTGTCGTGGCAATTTCTGGTTTTGGGTTCTGTGGAGCGACACGCGACTTTGCACAAAGCAATTGTATTTTGACGTGCCCATGTCGGTCAGTGCTGCGAACATAAATACATGCCCCGTATGCTCGTCCACTCGCGTCGCAGAATACATGAAGTTGAGTGGTTTCTGCGTCGAAAGATAGCACCGCGCGGTGAAAGGTTAGATTGTGAAGTAGCTTTAGTTGGGATGCGAATGAGGTCCATTTCGTGTGGAGTTCGGTAGGGAGGGACTCGTCCCAGGCTAATTTCTCCATCCACAATTGTTGCATTATGAGCTTGGCGTGTGTAATAATTGGCCCGAGTAGGCCAAGGTGATCGTAGATCCTTGCGATGTGAGCTAAAATGTTCCTTTTCGTAATGCGAGCTTGCGCTGGAAACTCGCTCACAGTGTATTCGAGTGAATCTTGTCCCAAATTCCAATGTGTTCCCAGGGTTTTAATAATGCAATCCTCCCTTGGGTGTAATCTTACCCGTTTTGTACCGGGCGGCAGATCTTGCAGAATACGCATATCGTTGGATGCCCATTGTCTCAAGTGCAGACCCCCCTTTCGCAGCAATTTCGTTGTCGTCGCGAATGCGGATTGCCTCTCGCAGTGTCGATGTTCCTCTTAACAAGTCGTCCACGTACAGGTCGCGAACTAATATCTGCGAAGCGATAGGGAATGCTGTTCTTTCATCCTCAGCGAGTTGCTTTATACTCCCGATTGCTAGGAATGATGCTGCCGATAGCCCAAAGGTGACCGTGTTTAAGTGGCAGGTCATGATGCTGCCGTCTGCGTCTCGCCATAGGACCCTTTGATATTTTCGGTCTTCCGTCCGTACGGTAAATTGCCGATACATTTTCTCGATATCTCCGGTGAGGACATATCGATGGGTACGAAATCGCAGCATGAGACTGAAAATGTCATCCTGGATTGTTGGCCCTATCATCAAGGTGTCATTTAGCGATATGCCTGTGGCCGTTTTGGCTGATCCGTCAAATACTACTCGGACCTTAGTGGTGTCGCTGTCTGCCTTCATGACAGGGTGATGTGGTAGGTAATATCCCCCGTCCTTGCCTTGCTTGTCGTCTGTCCTAGTCATATGGCCTAGCTCCAGATACTCTCGCATGATGCGATGGTATTCACCCTTTAGTTCGGCA
Source organism: Labidoglobus nevermanni (assembly GCA_025447835.1). Lineage (NCBI taxonomy): Eukaryota > Metazoa > Arthropoda > Insecta > Coleoptera > Staphylinidae > Labidoglobus > Labidoglobus nevermanni. The sequence continues at coordinate 8,560 of JAOEHK010045118.1, read as the reverse complement.
TCTCTCTCAAGGCGACGCTCGAGACTGTGGAGGCGTTTGAGAGCCATTGACCGGGATTCCCCCAATCGGTCCTTTTTCTCATTGAACGGGAGAGCTACCGTGTATCGTCCCCGTTGATACCGTTTAATGTGGGTTTTGAAATGTGCTTCGCAGTCGTGTGCCTGCGATGCTTGGTTGGCAACTGTAGTAATTTTCTCGATCTCCCAGAACTGGTTCATGATGCTGTCCAGTTGGGTGGCGTTGCATTGCAGTAGATGAGACGCTGGCGTGTACATTGGTATATTGCCCCCGAGAATTCAACCTAGTCGTGTCTTTTGTAGGATCAAGTCCTGTTTTACTGCTGAAGATAACCTTATCTGCCCGGCGCATAGACAGGATAAGGTGTAACCCGATCCGAGGAGTAAATGTATCTCGCTCGGTTGATGAAATGACAGATCGGCTAGCTGCACGTTTTTGGGCAATTTGATCACCTTTCGTGGTAGCATCTCGTCCGGAACTAGACCAGTTATTGAATCAACGGTATAGAATTGCAGCGTTTTGCGAAAGTCAGAGTGTCGCGATTCAACTGTCGCGATGACCAAATGGTTGGTGCTTGTACTGCTTTGATTAATAGCGCCGATTGGAACGCTATGTCTGGTCTTAGACAGACGTAGGGACGTCGCCAGTGCCTCTGTCATGAAGTTAGCGTATCCAGCAATGCTCTGCATGCTCTTCGTGTGCCAGTGTTGTCGCACACGTTGAGTCGCGCGGTAATGAGGACTTCTTGCGTCGAAATGTTCGCAATCAGGTTGCGCAATTCCTGGGAACTGGCGCGGCTTCTTCATGTCATGCTTGCGTGGGAGCCGGAGGTTGCTCTGCGATGGTCGGCTCCTTTGTGATAGTCGGCTCGGTTTGCCTTGCATTTCCAAAGTGGATCAGGGTATTATGACGTTTATTGCATATTTTGCAGTTATAGCGGGAGGCGCATTCCTTTGTGGGGTGTCCCGCCCGAATGCAATTAAGGCACAACCCTGCTTGGGAGGCATATTCATTCCTTTGTCGGACCTCAATCTCCCTGAACCTTCCGCACTGTTGTATGAAGTGTAGACATCTACGTTGTACGTAGACGCATCTTCTAGATGGCACTGTGTGTACGAAGATGTGACTCGTCTCCGCGTCTAACACCAAAATATGCATTGAGAATTGACACGGCTCGGTAGCGCAGTCGGTACTGCCATTGCCCGCGATAGGCAAGGTTGTCCGGGTTCGAATCCCGGTGCTGAGTCAATTTTTCAATGCATATTATAAGATTTTAAGATTTGGCTGAAGGAGCGCGGTGGGTAAGTTTTGCTGCGATTTTGCGTTTATTGCGTCAGGGGTCCAGATATTACCCAGCCCAATCGCGTTTTTTGCAACATTGGGAGATGTTCGCCCAATTTGAGTTTACCCACGATAAGTAGTGAGCAAAACCATCTAGCGCCTATGAGAATATCAACGCGGCTTGGTTTGGCGAATTGCGGATTTGCCAGTCGGATATAGCTGTGAATCTGTAGGTATTGGGTGGCTACCAGGGTTGAGGTGGTAAATGACCAGTGATTTCTGGTAAAATTAGAGTACTGCAGAGATTCAATTTTGACCTGACATCGTCCCATTTCACTCCATTTGCAGTTTCCGATGCCACTAATTGAATAATCGACGTTGGTGACCGGCAAGTGCAGTGCCTTGGCCGCGTCTTCAGTTATGAAATCGGACTGGGCCCCAGAATTGAGAATGCACTTCATTATGCGAAGTTTGCACTACCCATCGCGTACGGCAACATGGGCCGTTACCAACAGAACGTTACCGAATGATGTGTAAGTGCAACATGTTCAGCATCGGACCTGTTTTTTTACCGTGAGGGCCTGCGGTCTTTCAATGTGAAGCAAAGTATGATGTCTTCTGCTACAACTTCAACAGGTTGAAGCATTGGAGTTCTTGTATCCGTACCCTGCAAGCAGTTTGCGCATAAATCCTTTGATTTTATAAGGGCAAATCTCTCGTTTGCAGGAGTATTTAGCAACTCTGGGCAATGCGATGCATAGTGACCTTGGGCTTTTGAGGTGTTTGAGACTTTGCACTCGGGCACTTTTGGGTTGATGAAGTTATAGCGGTTAACTGTGCTTTGCTGGCCCGCGAATGGGCCTGACCGATTTTAATTGCCTTTATTTGCAATGACAACACGTATACAAAGGTATAATCGTACTTTACATTAGCGAACTTGAGTTTCGCAACTTTTACAAGGATAACGTTTGCCTGTCCGAAATGCCGTGCTCATATTAACAGCATGAGCATCGACGCTGAGTAATGGAATGGCAGTGTAATAATAATTAACATTTCTTGAGCGCTTATATATCCTCTTTCTTGCTGACAAATCAGCGCCTCTTAGAAGCTATAATCTTATGAAGTCGTACCAGGAACTAGGTAGGCGGCTAATGCGCAGAAAGCGTCAAATTCTTAGAGCTAAGTCAAATAACAAGTTCCAAAGCAAAACGGCGCAGAACAAGGCGCCGACACATCATATACGAAGATAACCAACCGTGCATTGCATCTTTGAAGAAGAAGGAAACCCAGCGAATGAAGCATGTGGATGTAAAGTACCACTTCCTCAAACACTGCACTGATTTTTGCAAAAAATAAGTGAAATATTTCCGATCTGCTGCTCAGAAAGCAGACATGTTCACGAAAACTCTTTCCACCAATATGTTTGTATAACATCGGTTAAACATTGGAATCACGCAAATGATCCAGGCCTGAATTGGGGGGGGGGGGGGTGTTGTTGAAGTACCACTGGTAGCCTGCAATAAGACAGCAGAATCATCACTCGTCATCGCTATATGCAATGTCACAAATAGCGTTATGCAGTTTCGCGAATTCAGGGAATTTGGGATGCAGGCGCGCAATTTGGTTCTCGACTTTCACGATAGTTATCGTGTCTATCGATGCGCGCAGTCCATTCACATAATGCGTAAAACCTGTCACCGCGCCCTTTACTCTGCCGCGAGCAATGTTTAAGGCGGCGGTTTAACCGTTCCTGGATTCCATTGTGGGCTACTACGGCTGCTTGCCGTGAAGGTATACAATAGAGCTAGGGAAGAAGGGACACAGTCGCAGGCTAACCTTCTCTCGTGAAAGCTGCGCTAATCGTCTTGGAGAAGGTCTCGCTGATGGGCGTGTTGCTCGGATACAATGCGTTTCCCGAGTGCTTGATGCAAACTTGCAGCGGGAGAGAAGGTATATCGATGGCGTTGCAGGTGTTGCTGCACGCTTTCTGTCTGTTTAGCGAGTTTATCACACCGAAGATCCGGCTCGAAGGACCAATCTGCATTTACGGATATTTGCAATATATTTTCGGCTTCGATTAAGCTCGCACTCTAGGGGAAACGATGTTACAATAGATTAACAGATATATATATAATTACGTTTTCAGACGATCACAATTTCGAACAATCTTTATTGAACAACAGTTTAGTATGAAAAACAACTTATAGCTTAACTTGTCGCGAAGGACTTTTATTCGAGGCGAGACGATGCCTAACTGCTGTAGCTAATAACAAGGACTACCTTGCCTGGCTCACGTGCTAAGAGCAAGTCTAGTTTTGCAGAGCGGACCTACTGCGCTTATACGCCGACGGACGTCTCCTATTGGCTGAGACGTTCATGGGAATCGCTGAGTTGTCATGGCGGACGGGTGTCTCTCGTGTCCAGAGCGCAAGCGCCTGTGGAATCCGCTGAGTTAGCATGACGGACGACGTCTCATATTGGCTGAGACGCTCGTCGAATCGCTGAGTTGGCATAGCGTACGACGTCTCCTATTGGCTGAGACGCTTGTGGAATTGCTGAGTTGGCATGGTGGACGGATGTCTCTTGTGTCCAGAGCGCAGGCGCCCGTGGAATCCGCTGAGTTGGCATAGCGGACGGACGTCTCACATGGCCAGAGCGCAAGTGCCCGTGGGATCTGCTGAGTTGGCATAGCGGAAGGACGTCTCACGACGTTGCAGCGTTGTGGCGACGTAACACCTCTCCCCTTAGGCCAAAACGTCCACGTTTTGGGAAGCTGGCAGCTCCTGGTCGCTACCATGCGCTGTTAATCTTCTAGTGATTGTCTTCTTGAACATAATTGTTAGTAAAATTATTATAATGAAAATGGTTGTGAAACCGGTGAAGTAAAAATGTACGCTTTTAACTACTGGGTGTAGATCAATGTCGGCGTCCAGAGATTGGGCTTCTTGCTGTAGGGTGTCGTAACTTTGAAGATGTTCTTGTTTTAGAACAACGTTCTTTGTGGCATTGATTTCAAACCTGGGTAGTTTAATTGTGATGGGTATACTTCCAAAGGCATTTTCGTAGGTCTGGTGCTCCATAATTAGTTTGCACTCCTTTTCGGAGTTCGCAAGGTAATTTCCCTGCAGCTTTTCTTGTGACATTCCTTTTGGGCATTCCTCTGTGATTTTTATCTCGTTTCTGCTGATTATTAGTATATTCTGGTTTCTTAATGGTGCTATTAACTTGTAAACGTTTTTAATTGTAGCAAAGGTGCAATCATCCAGGTGAGCCAGTTGACATCTTTTATACGACGGTTGCTGAACGCACAGCGTCTCGTTGCTAATTTGATGGCAGTCTTCATCTGTCCAGACTTCTTCTTCCGCCGAGAGTAAATTATATTTTGCTGGTGGAATCATGATTTCTTCTTTTTGGTTTGGTAGTGGGTAAATTCTGGTAAGCTGGTATCTCTGGATTTTTAGGATGGGAATGCACAGTGCGTATGTTATAGTTTCTTCGACAGAAAATCTTTTTAGTTTTGAAAATTCGATAATTTTGGTTAAGTGCGAGGTATCTAGTTCCAGCAATTCGTCTCTCATGTAGGTGGATTGTAAATGTTCCATAATGCTTGTGAGATCATCTTTAGTGAATATCTCAAGGTTAGTGTTTTCAATCAAGGCCATTGAAATTGTCCTTTCTATTAATCGAATTGTTCGTAAAAGTTTTTCTGCCATGACCAAATTTGCCTGGATCTGCAACTCGAGGTCCTGGTCGCTGGAGACATCATTTATCGCTTTTAGTGTGACATTTAGATTTTCCTTAATGATGTTCAAATTTTCTGAAATTCGGTTCGTTATGTGATGAGCAAAGGATGAAAATCTAGTGACCCTTTCTACAAGCTGCTTATCATTTTCATATAGTCTATGAAGGTTTTCATCTATTTCATGTTTATCGCTTTCATCCAAATTTCCGGCAATTACCTTTGCAGGAGCCGCCTTTCATCGTGGGTGTCGGTGAAATCGCTCGACTACATTAAGGATGCCTGGAATTTCCATGGCGACGAGTTTTGGAACAAACAAGAAAAAGTGAGTCGGTCGGAAGCTTCCGCACGATAAAATTGTCTCGCTTCTTGCTCTTTTCTGTAAAATAAATAAGAGTACAATAAGTGACTAAAGAAGGGCCGCATCTGTTAATAACCTCTTCGCGTACATAGACGATATTTTGGTAGCCTCGGTATCAATACAAGAACATATCAAGCATTTAAAGCTTACTCTTAAGGATTAAGAGTATAGGACTTTGAATTCGGGATTAAAGTTGTGTTGTGTTTGTCATGGAGGTGTTTAGCGTAGCTTGAGTTATCTTTCGAATTCTTGTAACTGCTATAATGTTCTGTTCACTCGTCTAAAGGAATATAGCATCATTATTAATACGTCGAAGAGTACATTCGGAAAGCCAAAGCGGTATTTCTTGGACATCAGGTTACCGCATAAGGAATAAAACCATTAACTTCACGGGTACAAGCAATCTTGGAGTTTCCATCACCCAACAACGCAAAAGATTTGAGACGTTTTCTTGGAATGATCAATTTTTACTGACGTTTTTTACCTGCCGCGGCGTCTGCTTTGGCCCCACTTAACGATTTGCTGCATGGTAACTTAAGCGGCATTTCTCCAATAAGTTGGTCGCAAAAAGCGTGTGAAGCTTTTCAAGAAGAGATTATTAACAGATGCGGCCCTTCTTGCTCACCCAAAACATAATGCTGAATTAGCTCTGTTTACGGATGCGTCCGAGTTGGGTGTCGGCGCTGCTCTGCAACAAAAACGAAACAACCATTGGGAACCTTTAGCTTTTTTCTCAAAAAAAATTGAGTTCGGCGGAAATTAAACACAGTGCTTTTGATCGGCAGTTGTTGGCAATTTACCTTGCAATTGGAAATTTCCGACATATGCTAGAAGGAAGAGTGTTCACAGTTTTCACAGACCATAAGCCGTTAATTTTTGCCTTCAACGCAAAATCGGACAAGCATTCTCCGCGGCAAACATAAGCGAATTTATAACAGATATTCGACATATGACGGGAGAGAACAATGTCGTAGCTGATGCATTGTCCCGTGTAGAAGCTATCCAAAAACCCCTGGATTATGTGGCGTTGCCCATTTCCAAACAAGAGGATGCGGAACTTAAGGAGTTCAGACGAAGAGAGACTGGATTAAACCTTGAGCAGGTTCCCATTCTCGGTTCTAAAATGTCCGTTCTATGTGATACAACAACGTCACCAGCAAGACCTTTCTTGACCGCAAGTTTTCGGCGTATGGTATTTGATAGTGTCCATAATCTCGCGCATCCTGGGATCAAGGCTACCACGAAGTTGGTTTCGCAACGTTATGTGTGGCCCTCTATGAAGAAAGATTGCCGGAGTTGGGCTCGCCTTTGTGTTCCCTGCCAACTTTCAAAAGTTTCGAGACACGTGGTGGCACCTTTAAGTGACTTCAAGGCGCCGGGACGGAGATTCGAGCACATTCACCTTGCCCTCATCCAAATGCCTTTTTCTGACGGAAAAAGATACTGCCTCACCTGTATCGATCGTTTCTCTCGTTGGCCAGAGGTTTTTCCGTTGGAAAATCAGGAAGCTGAAACAGTGGCCAAAGTTTTTTTATGAAGGCTGGATTTGTCGCTTTGGAGTACATTTGAGAGTTACTACTGATCAAGGCCGACAATACGAGTCTCAACTTTTTCGGCAACTAAACTGGTTGGTTGTACCCATTTGCGAACGACGGCGTATCATCCACAAGCGAATGGTATGGTCGAAAGGTTACATCGCCAACTGAAAGCGGCAATTAGATGTCATCAGACCGAAAAATGGACTGAAGCACTTCCGACAGTCTTGTTGGGTATTCGGTCGGCTTGGCGGGAAGATTTGCAAGTGACCTCTGCAGAATTGGTATACGGCGAGACTCTCCGTCTACCAGGGCAGTTTCTGGAAAAAGATACAGGTTTGAATACGTGGAGTGATATCGAGTTAATTCAACGGTTGCGCAGACGTTTCGACCAATTACGACCCGTTGAGGCAACACGTCATAGGACGAGTAAACCGTTCATTTTTCGAAATGTAATGAATTCCTCACATGTTTTTGTTCGACAAGAAGGTCCAAGGCGTTTGCTTCAGATGCCATACAATGGGCCTTTTATGGTGTTGAATCGCACAGAGAAGTTCTTCGATTTATTGGTTCACGGCAGAGAGGTTAAGGTTTCAATTGATCGCCTCAAGCCTGCATACCTCTGTCAAGATTGATTTCGTGTTGTTGGCACACCACTGGCAGGGTGGTATGTAGGAGCCGCCTTTCATCGTGGGTGCCGGTGAAATCGCTCGACTACATTAAGGATGCCTGGGATTTCCATGGCGACGGGTTTTGGAACAAACAAGAAAAAGTGAGTCGGTCGCGAGCTTCCACACGATAATATTGTCCTCTCGCTTTTTGCTCTTTTCTGTAGGATAAATAAAAGTACAATAAGTGACTAAACCTTGATAGCGGATCCTAAGATGCTTATTAAAGCTCGTTTTTTTCTTATAACTATGATCTTTCTTAGACTGTCTTCAATTTCGATAAGTGTCTCGTTTGTCAGATTCTGCAATCGTCGAATGGGAGGTTTCATTGATCTTTCGTTCAATGCGTGAAGATTAATGAGTAGTAGGTAATAGCTATCTTTGATTTGCGTGGTGTTCAAATAGAAATAGATTTTGTGATACTTATGATTTTTACGGTTCCTAGATTTTCCGGGTAGTATCCATTCTCGACATCAATTTTGTTGATTTGAAGACCCTGGATCGTCATCAGGGTCAACACGATTCTGAAATCCGAAACAATTATCTTTCTTAATCCGATGAATTTTCCTCATGTATATGTTAGTGTTTCGTGCACTAATTTCTCGTTGGCCTGTTATTTTATTCTTATCGATTGTAATGACTTTTACCTTTTCAAATTTGGGATCGGTTTTCCGGATACGTGGTTTCGTGAAATAGACATGAGTATCTGTAGTTTATCGAAGAGGCATTAAAAGTTTTCAACTCCACAGTAATAATGGGTTTTTTACTGAAACTTCACTTGTATCTTTTGAGTTGAATATATTTTTCACAACTTGCGACGCGTTTCGACATACAATGTCTTCTTCATATCCAGATTTGGCATTTTGCAATGCAGTTAGAATATTTTCGATGTATATTTGGTGATAGACGCGGAGAGTTACATCTTCTTCGTACACACAGTGCCCCCTAGAAGATGAAT
>JAOEHK010045007.1:10077-22509 GCA_025447835.1 Labidoglobus nevermanni | reverse complement strand
AACCTTCGCGACCCCAAAATTAGGCACCGCGACCCCAAATGGGGTCGCGACCCACAGTTTAAGAAACACTGCTGTAGATAATAGAAGTAAATGAAGGAACATCGTTATAAGAACAAAATAAAACAGGGGTGGATTAATCCACCACAAACCGAAAAGGGAGCTCACAGAGTGGGGAACCTTTGTTGGCTGTTAAGCCACTTATATATAATTATTTATAACTGTTCATTTCAATCATGTTAAACGTTTCATTAGCGAACAGTATAATCAGTCTAATTACAATCATTTAAACTATAAACTAGTTATGGTTTGCAGTTTATGGAAAATGATAGGAATTTCTGCTAAACAGCGTAAGCAACTAATCATAATGGGTGTTAAGTAGAAATCATTTGTTCACGTCGTCCTTGCAAGGATCGGCGAGCACATCACGAGCATCGTCGCGCATCCTTCTTCGTCTGGAGACGTCCTGTGGGCGCTTTTATTCACTCGAACGAGTTCGGCAAACAAAGAGCACAAACCAGGGCAAGGATGAAGTAGGACGAGGTCCAGTCTGATCCGTTCACGTTCCCCGATACGCCCTTTTATCGAGAATCCTTCTACGCTCACACTTTTGTACCGATATTTATGAATGTGATATGAAATCCAATTGGAGAATCATCGTTTCATCAAAATGGGGACAATGCAACTCTTTCAACTGATCATTCCATCCAGGATAAATCCGACCTGCATCTAATCGATTTACGAATTGCAATATTTAGAAAATTGAACATTTCAGAAAGATGTTTGCATTCTTGAAATGAATGTTCAGCCTAAAGGACGTTCGCATCCTTTATTCAATCATCGTGGAATGCCAACATCTGTCAGCGACAATAAATCTCTGGATTCATCTTCATGCTCGCATGCATGACTTTTTGCCTCGTTCGAAAGTAATCACGTTTTGATTCCGCAAAAACCGGATGCGCCCTTGCGTATCAAATAACGCTTTAGATTTGCAGTTTTCTTTCGCGCATTTTTGCATCGAAGACGACATCCGAGACTGTCACCGAAGATGAATCGCAATACCGAACACGGAAGGAAAGCAATTAGCTGACATTTTAATTACGGACCAGCTTGACTGCAGAAACCGTGTAAAAATGTCGACAAAGTTTTTTGGTTTTAAGGACTCGTTCAAGGACTTGCTTAATGAATACACGGACACAACATGCATTCAAGGGTCCTATAAGCTTCCATTAACTTGGCTTCTTTTGCGTGTCCTTTTAGTGCATAATAAAGGAAGATTTATGCCGCTATGCTCTTTTCAAGATGAAGTTTTAAATTAGGGTTCCACAAAAAAGACAACGAAATATTAGACCGGAAGCATGATTTCCTGGATTTTTTAGAAAATAAAAAGTCAAGTTATGATATATCCAAGTGGAAATGCTAATTGTACTGTCAATAGCAGTTCCGGAAAGAAGCAAGGCCAGCACTTAAATGGATGGCATTCTTTTCGTCCTGCAGGACGAATGGGCGTCCTGTCGCCAGGACACGTTGCTGGCGATTGATTGCGCAATTGACTTTTACAGGCGCAACATGCGCCTGTAACTTTTGAAACGCGTTCGACAATTCGCTTGATCAATTGCACAATTGGGGCCGAATTCGGTCTTCATCTGACGGCATCCGTTAGGGTTGGCCGTTTGTTAACCGCTGCTGCCCGTTTCGCTTCGTGCAACTAATTCCCGCGCATCGCATTCCGGTTTCATTGCGACAAACAGCTGGCAGGATCATTTTTCACCGTCGAATCACATCCGGTCCCAGTTCTTCGTGGTTCCGGCATGGCGACGCCTTCCGGATACGATGCATTGCCCACCATTCGTCACATCTGATGTGGTCGACATTATTTCCTTGCAGCAACATCCGCCATCTTGGTCATTGTTGTAGGATTATTGAATTAATACAAGCAGAACCCTTGAAACTCAAATTACCGTTGAAACGGACGTGAATTGAGATGAAACGGAGATCAGACCATTTCCAGCTTGGTTAGTGTCAATCATCCTCTGGTCTGTATCAATATTTGATATGCTGCGGTTAGGAAAATCAAGCAGAAGAGGAAATCGTGGAAACCGTCGTTTGCCTGCAAAATTCTCTGATTGTTTCATTTGTTCTTAATAAATAAATTATTACAATACTCGAGACGAAATGCCTTGGCGTCCATTGTCCTTGCAAGGGGAACTAAAAGACTAAGTAAAATATGAGACGAGAAGGTTAAGACTTGTGCTCATTGTTCGTTTGTCTGTATCGGGATACAATTATTCACCGCACGCAAACATAAAAGGAAAATCATTGGGGTAGCTCGTTCACATTGCCAGATAGCCATTGATTAGGTTCGCATTGAATTGCGTTAGCGCAGGCAAAAGGACAATTGAAACGAAACTAATTGAAATTCTATTCGTTCACAGGGCAAACATGCCAATTCATGAACTCTCGAATTCAATTGTTCTCCTTATCGTAGCCGGGACGTTCAATTCTTGGGAAGCGAACTGTTGCCCCTAACTCAGCTATGGACCAACGTTTACACGAAAGTGATTCGCAAATTTCCGCACGTTTATTTTGAGGCCAATCTGGATTCAAGGACGTCGACATGATTTTGTGACCAGGTTTTGGTTCCTCGATACCCTCAGACTGAATATCAACTTTAGGTTTAATTCGTTTGCAAAAATAATCCTATTAGCCGGTAATCCCTTGGAAGTCTCGAAGTTTGGGAAATATTCAATGGCGCCCACCGAAAGCCAGTTTTCGGGCGGATAATGAACAATAACTCATGCTGGCTGGCTACAATGGATTCCAGGAAATACGTGGACCGGCGTAACGCCACCCGAAGGACAATGGATTTTTGCTTGAATAATTTATGGCGTATTTGAACGCGGAAAATGTATGTAAATCCCAGGGCAAACATCTACTTTCGCTCTGTCCATCATAAATACGTCACGCGACCACAAAAAGCCCGAGCGAACAATCAACCTGAAGGGAAATGGACCTTCTGCGAAGTTCGCACAGGACCAGTCAGGATATTAATAGAAGATGAGATACGGCTTCGGTCTTTGCCCAGCATAGGTTCAGGACAATGCCGATGATATTGGGCCGCAAACAATGTGCCAATATCCTTATCAGTTCCATGCAAATGTTATCAAACCGTAGCAGCAAGTCCGAATAGGACAATTGAATCATTATTATGTAAGTGATAAGAGTTTCTCTCATTTTACGTCATTTTTCTTAGTATTTTCGGCATTTTGGACTTGCGTCCACAAAGTGCCGGAAAAGTCTGGAAAAAGCATGGATAATTAATACTAACGTAAACATTTTACTGCTAGAAATGACTTGTTTCTATCCATTGTGTGGTTATCATTGTTTGCTGCTGATATAAACGTCTGATTGCTAATCAGCTCAGCGATAAAGAGCCTATAATTAACCGACATTCGCTGGTGACTCAGTATATCTTAGTCTTTAAGACATCCCGTGTCGTAGTCGATGTTGGTTAATTAATAAATTGAATTAGTCGCAGCTTCCCTATTTGGATACATGAAAGGTTTGAGTTCCAGGTGAAGCTCTCAGCCTTGAAAATCATTGCATTCTGTGAATTCAATCAGGAAGTCTGCAGACGGATTTGGGATTGGGATTGATTTCCAGTTTTATTCGCACCAGGAAGCGCAACACATTTTCTGCCACTGTGTGACACGATGCGCAATAATTAGACAAGTCTAATTGCAAATGGAATGCTAAAGCATGATAATTAGTTGCCAGTTGAGAGTTGCAACGAAAGCTTGTAACTTTTGCCCAATTGTGCTTGGTTAATAATAATTGCTACGTTTATTGTAGGTTTACGCAATTGTTGTTAAAGCCACATTGTTTAACGAGTTTAGCCTTAAACCTAGAAAACACCAGGTCGTAAATTAAGGGCAAGAGGACAAGGAACATTCATTAATCCAATCGAAGTGATTGAAAATTGATAAATTTCTGGAAATCCTATTCTAATTGGACTCAATAAATTTGTGGTCACTTCCATGAATTGATGAATAATTTCGATTGATCGCAGTAATGATTCATCAATTTGTAATAGCGAATTCAAACAATTATTGGCACCTCATTGTTTAACGAGTTTAGTGTTAAAACCAGAATATAGAAGCAAGTAACTTAAGGACAAAAGACAAGAAACATTGATTAACATATTCGAATTAGAAGTGATTGAAAAATGATAATTTTCTGGAAATCCTCATCTAATTGGACTCAATAAATTTGTGGTCACTTCCTTGAATTGATGAATAATTCAGATTGATCACAGTAATGATGTTTAACGAGTTTAGTGTTTAAATTTGTGGACACTTCTTTGAACTAAGATTAACAATTTATCATCATTTAGATGGATCGCAATAATGATTCATTCATGTGATGCTTTAGTGAATTTGAGCAATAATTTACACCTCATTGTTTAATGAGTTTAGCCTTAAGCCAAAGAAAATACCAGATCGTAAGTTAACGGCAAGAGGACAAGAAACATTTATTAATACGATCAAATGAGAAGAAGTTATTGAAAATTCACAATCCTGATTTAATTAGACTCAATAAGTTTCTGGTCACAATTTACCAACATTTAGATGGATCGAAATAATGATTCATCGATTTGAAATGCAGTAATTCATAATTTGCGCAATTATTGACGGTGTAACTCAATGTATCCTTTATTACATGACTATTGAATTAATTGCCATTGAAATGAGAGCGAACGCGATGCAGCCGAGTGCTCGCTCTGCCATATGTGCAAAAAGGACCTGATACTGAGTTTTAAATCGAACAAATTGCTACGCATTAACAGCTATGCAATTAATAAGGGCTCGATCAGATGGGCGGGATGCGATGTTGCAGGCTGCAATTGACAATTCAATTAATGTTGCTCGCAGTGGTTGCGCAAAACGCGATTGGAAATGCGGTGATTTATGCGCGTTCGCACCGCGACTGATGGCCAGATTTAATTTCGCATTTCTTCCCTGCCAATGCGCCCCTAACGGGCGCGCCATAAATAATGTGCGTTTGCAAGGAGCGGCTCAAGGACTCGCTCCTGTACCACATGGACTCAAATCCATGTCGCGTAGATTTGCGTTGCGAATGTAATTGAATTGATGGCTATTATTCCGCATTGTCGGTAGATATGAGATCGAAATGAAAGAAATTCGTTGTGGAATCGAGGATCTCGGCGCAAGCAATTGCAATTCTGGCATATTCGTCCCATTGAGCTTTCCTGTTTAGCTCAGTTGTTGCGCATTGCAAGCCGGTCGCCTTGGTATCGTCCTGGGGCGGCTTGGGCGGCTGCCATTTGTCTTGATGGCACGTAATTGCTCAAACGCAATGTGCAACAACGTTAAGCACTTGCTGCGGCTATGAATATGCAAAGGGATGTGTCATTGTTCTGGCTGGCATCTAGCACAGTTCGCTCATTTTCCAGGACGTTGCGATCGCCGCCGGATAATTCAGAGCACGCTGGTTTATCCACTTTTTCTGCATCCTGCGATCAATTTATGCTCCACTGCAATCACGTTCCTTGCATTTTCCCGCTATTGAAGCCACCGTCTTCCGCACGACTCGCCTTGCCGAATCGGCCAAGATCAAATCTGGCTGGAAATTGAAAAATCATATTGTTTCAAGTTTTCCATATTTATCGCGTCCAATATTTGCATTTTCTCAATGCTGGGAATACCAGATATTCTTGCAGCTCGTGTTCTTTACCTTTTCTTTCCATTTCTTTATTCCTTGTAACTCCAGTAATAAATATAGTTATGAATATAATTTATATTCATATCTACAGAGCAAATGCTAAGAATTCAATTAGAAATGAATTTCAAATTGTCTTACTAGTTTCGAAGTGTTGAGAATCAACTTGGAAACTTTGCGAAAATTGCGCCACTTTTCGACTTTATCGAGCTTCAAATGTTGTGTCTATTTATCGAAGGAGAACGTTATGTTTCAAGTTTGTAACTTTCCACCAACTTGACAAACATCTCCAATAGACCCGTTTAGAATGCGTATCGGTAAGAAACGCAATTATTTCCATTCTGATCACACAGCAACAAATAAAAAGGCCCCAGAGGTATCTATCGATCTCCTTAAGGGCACAATTCGGCATTCGTTGCGATTGCTTTCCATGTTGTGATCCAGATGTTCTTTGACACTTTGTGATTTATCGAGAATGCGTGAGGCCTTAAAGTCTTCATATCTCCAGCAAACTTGCCAAACTTTCGGCATCCGCGGGAACAGAAGTGCGCTGCATTTTCAATATTTCACATCAAAACTGAGTTTTCAAGACTTGGTGAATTGGAAAGGTAACCAGCTATGTTTAATTTAATTTAATTTAATTTATTTCCCGTCTTTGTTCGTCCCGTGGGCTATGGGTTGGCTGTCCCTGGTCAAGAGAATGCTGTACAATGTGAAGTAGGACTTTTACATATAGAAAGGCGAGGCAAAACGTGAGAGGACTGCGAAAAGAAATCCGTCGAGCAAAATAAAGTCGCTAATAAAACATAGGGCATAACAGCAAGAACAAAGGGAACGTAATGGCTGGAACGAGGGGCATGTGAAGAACATAAATATTTCACGACATCGTTTGTAACGCAAGGAGCGGGAAATCAGCGCGTGCTTAGATGACTTTTTGCCTCACCTTCGGTGGCTGCATCCCTGCGTTTCCCGATCGCCTCGGCAGCGAGCATCATTTCCATGCTTGCTCATCCGCATCATCATCATCCGCATCACTGATACACTCCGCTATCTTTTCTACTGCTTGATGCCACCCCGAACAGTTTATTTCGAGGTCAACCCGCATCCCTCAAGTTATCGCGCCTCTGAGCTGTCCAATTTTAATGATCGATGTCCCTTAATCTAGGCATGGCTATTGGAAGGTGGCTTCTTCATTGGTAATTGATTTGCCAAATTCGCAGCGATTTTATTATCGCTGAAATAATGAAATGGGAACAGTGGCTCAATTCAAACAAAACGTATTGGATCGAAACGCAAATATTCACCTCATTACGAATGCATTGAGTCAATGATTCGCATGTTTGCGAAAGGGCGCGTTGTGTTTGTGCAAATGCGTGAATCGCAGTCCGGACGGGGAAATTGGAAATGGGATTGAACACGAAACACGATTTGATTGAACGCATTTGTTTCATCGCCTACATTCGCAACGAGCGCCATTTGCGACTTTTATTCATAGGCTTGCCTGATTTGCCAAACAATTTACAATGCATTTCCGAAAATATCCGTAATTACAGCTTAACGCACTTATAATTGGAGTGAAATGCTTCTGAAAGTTGAGCAGTCTTGAGTCATGTAGAAGACGCAAAGTTTATGTACATTTAGAAAAGTGTTTCAACATTGTTGATTTATGGCAGCGCAAAACCTAACAAATGGGAAAAGCTCGGGGAATACCCCATGAGGTTCCAGTTGTGCAATCACGGAAAATTAGTTCATCTGCCTGGAGATTGAAAGGCAATTTCTTGAGTTTGTTTCAGCAAAAAATTGACCAAATATTTCGACTTCTGCTCTGAAAAAACTGTGATTCAGACCATTGAAAAAAATACTTTGATAATGGATAGACAACCTTAATGAGCAATTACCTAATCGGTTAATTCGAATAGTAAAATATTGTAGTGCTATCTAGAACTTGATTCAAATTTGAATTGCAAACTAGACATTGTACATTGTTTATGTTCGCGTTGTGAAACATTCTATAAAAGCGCTTATTTATTCTACAGATTTACATATCATGATAGAAATAGTGCCAAATGCATTCGCGGCCCTAACGAAAATATGGCCGCGAATTATTTCACTTCCGCGTGAAAATGAAAAATATCCCAGCTCCAGCACATGCTGCGTTCAATGAACAAACGTGATTTCAAAATAATTTACAAACGCGTAAAAGCAGAAGAGACAAAAATTGACTGCAGGATATCTAGGACACAGTTTCTCAAAGCAGCTTTTTACCAGTTAGAATTAATAGGAGATGTTATGGAATAAATTTCTAATATCTCGTTATTTGAGGGGTATTCCTTGACTCAACAAACTGATCTAGAAATTTTGAGAAATGTTAACCATTTAAGAATCCCTGATCGCAGTGATCAAGGTTTTCCTTATAAAACAGGATAGACTTGGCCTCCGAATTTCGAGAATGTTCAGCATCAAGCCGATGCTCTGCTTACATCTCGTTTTCGAATTCCACGCATAATAAATGTGTCACAGAATTCTGGGGCGAATTCTGAGCCGAAAGCGCGCAGACGAGCAATAAAAGGCTCGCAGAATAGGGCGTAAAACGCAGTATTTGCAAAATTATTTGATCGTATATGCACATATTTCTCTCATGTCAGAAAGCGAATTTTGAAAAGTGAATATTCTCCTTGCTTTCTTGCACTTTTCCCGCATCAGGAACAAACAGCAGGAATTTCGCCCTCTCAGCCCTTGCGCGGCGAACTTTTCGCGCAGTTTTGTCTGCAAGTTGCTACATTAATTATCGATATGGCAGATAAACGCTTGGCGAAAGTTTGCGGCCGCGAGGAAAAACGTGGAAAGCGCGCCGAAAGTGCGAACGCAAACATTCGCCCACCCCCTGAGCTTCACAAGCATTCGTTTGTTTTTCGCCAAAGTGCATTTGCTAACGCGTCTCGGTAACAGCGTAATCAATGTTGTTGCCAAAAGGGAGCACAATATTTGCGGAACTTTAATGGAAATCATTGCGGCTGCATGATGCAACCGTGAAATAAGCTGCACAAAGGAAAAGATGGCTTCAGGTCCCAGCGGGACGCAGTAAAGACCACTGCGAGTATTTGCTAGAAGTATTCGATTACATTTTCCCATTGCATTTGCATTGCGCCCTCAGAGTAACCGCATCGAGATCTGATCCACTGTTAAATTCCATTTCATCTAACGCACTGCATCCCTCGCCAAAATCGACAGCCAAAAATGCAAATTTTATCCATCCAGGCGTTATCCTCTTGCCTCCTTCTCCTTAGTATACTCGTTTATCAGTAATTGCCTTGTTTCGATGTTCTTACAACATGTACACGATTAAATTTTAAAGAGAGCTTAATTGCGATATTTGAAAAATTCCATATTTGTTAGTCGTTTTTGAGTAAAGGATTGCTGCACATTATGATAAGCACGATAAGGGCCGTAAAAACCCTATAAAATATATCGTATTCGCATGGTTCGTAAAATGAGGTCAGATAGAGTTTCGGATTATAGTTTGTTTTAAGCATAACAGTGCCTTATAACTGGCGAATCGCTTTTCCTATCCCATTGTACTCGAGATATGGCAACGATAAGCGGAAAAGTATCGTTAAATTTAAGTTTCGCCCATAGCCACTTGAATGCGATTCGAGAGTGCTTGAAGTATGCAATAACAATGAGCAATAAAGCACAGGGCAATCTCAAGGAAGCATACACTACAGCCAATCTTCTAAAAGTGAAAACATCTTGTTGATAGCAAACAAATGAGGTAACAAGATAAATAGCTACAATGAGAATGAAGCAGAATCAACTTGTTTGCAACGATTTGCCCTCAATTTCCACGAAAATACCACTCGAAATAGCAATATTTGATATGGATCTCTTCTGAGATTGGAAATGAAATGAAAAGCATGAGAAAATCACAACACAAATTGTCACAACGAATGAGAAAAAGAAGTAGGGGCAATTCGATATCCTGCCGCTGGGTGGACTCGATGTAAATCGCACTCAGTCGTAAATCTGAAATGGCATTGTTCTGGAATGGGCTTAATGGCTTGCTGACAAGGCAAATTGGAGTCCGGAATTATCGAAATTGCTAAACGTAAGAGGGTCCTAGAAAATGTCAAACCAATACTGATATGCAGATTAGAGATAGTCTCAGAATTCTCATCAGGTTGCTCTTGACCACATCCTTGCGTCGCTGATAGTTGGGTGATGAGTTTTATGATAATCATCCACTTCCTGCCAGTGCACTATGCTAATTTACTTAGGAAATTCTACTCTCCGGGTTTTGTGGACACATGTCTACTTTGCAGGAATTCATCCAAGTCCTAGAGGGGCTTGCCTTGTCGGAAAACATTTTTATAAATCGTTACGAGGTGTTGCAATGAATCGTACATTAGCTGGGGGGAAATGAGACATGTTGTGAAAAACGAGCGCAATTAGAGATGCGCGAAATTAGTAATTGCGTGGCAACGTGTTTACGTAATATCTGCGCTTCCTGCGCACGTCAGGACAACGTGTCACAAGGACAGCGACGTGGCGGAAGTAACTCGGAGTGATTTACGCTAATTACACCATGTTTGCATTCGCTTTTCCCCGTTTTCCACCATTGTTTGCGCTAAATGCGTTTGTTGGCTCGAAGTCAACTTTTTGAGATGCTTTCAACCGCCTCGAATGGCCTCACGTTTAATGCAATCATTAAGAAATTCTAAATCAACACGGCTCCAACTATATCCTCAAGCCTAGCGTAACCTGTTGTAAACTAATATCTCATTTAGCCTTGTTTTGTGCAATCTTCCAATAGTTTTCTCTTGTTTATCAAGCGAAAGTATGTTGGAAAGGAATGGCTTGGCGATTGAATGAGCGAAATTTCAAATCAATTCTTGCCAAGTTGGCAAAGAGGTCTGAAACGTGAGAAACGCCTTCAAACATGAGCGTTTCAGCATCGCCAAACCAAAGACCATCATTTCCGTGCGAATTTATGAGCGCAGACCCATTTCAAATGTGGCGAAACGTGACGAATCGAGTGATTGCGGCATCGACTTGATTTCTCACACAAATCCTGTTAATTCACTCAGCTTCGATTCGTTTTTTAATTGTCGCTTAATCGTTTCAATTACTTCCAGTTGATGGCGACGTAAATCTTCGTCGAGAAAATGCGGCCATTGAAGCGATCGTGGGCGATGTGTGAAGACGTTAAATCGCTGCTGATTATCCTGGAACTCGTCTCGGTCGCGAGCGCCGGAAGCACCCCCGCACCCCGACAATTACCGCAGATTACAAATGGCTCTGGGATTGCGGGTCGCAGTGAAAGTAAGGCAACAATGAGCAGCTTAATGAATTCGAGCCCCATGCCGTCGATGGCAGAAGGTGGGCAGAGGATGACGACACGGCAACCATTCGCAGAGGTAGGAAAAGGGCCAACGTTGGCAGGCAGCGAAAGTAATGCGGATATTATGTTCCAGGCGGCGAACTCGACGGCGAGCCTGGGGTTTTCCGAGGCAAGCTCAGCGACCAGCATCACTGCCAGCATGCAAAGCACAACAGAGTCCTTAACGTCAGCCGCACTGGGCGGCGTAGAAATGTCGACGATTGGAGGCACTTCAAGCGAGAGTAAGTCGAATCGTTATCCGTTGTTTATGGCCACTTCAATCGGGTGCCCGTAGGTGCTGGAGCGGACAGGGTCGCGCCGCAGAAGACGCACTTCCCGTGGCCGGTGAAGAAGGAGGCCGTCGTCGAGGGCGACATCGTCCTGGGTGGGCTGATGATGGTGCACGAGCGCGAGGACAGCATCACCTGCGGCCCGGTGATGCCGCAGGGCGGGATCCAGGCGCTCGAGGCGATGTTGTACACCCTGGATAAGCTTAACGCGCCAGCGAGCGACCCTGTTCTGCCCAACATTACGCTGGGCGCCCACATCCTCGACGACTGCGACAAGGACACGTACGGCTTGGAAATGGCGGTGGATTTTATCAAAGGTCGGTGAGTTTGTGTACTTAATAATTAGCTTTGTACGTGGTGCCATTGCGCTCCTCGTGTTGGAGAAAACGATAACGGCCAAAGTTCCATGCGGCCGAACCAATTACGCAGCATTTACTTGCATATGTTGGCTGTAATTAAGAGGGATATTTCAAATGGCGCTTAATTCGGTTTTACACTTACTCCAGATCGCATCTGATGGATATTTCTCGTTTACAACTATCCTTTATTCAATCCACAATGCAATTATTGCTCTAATTAATAGGGAAATTGCGAATTTCCTTTTCTAGTACATTTACAGCCCTAATTGGTAATAATTAGTCCCGGCTCTAGGATTATATCCCTTCAAATGAGTACTGAGACCAACAAACCATGATTGCCATCCTTGGCCAAGCACAGAGAATATCTCGAGGGTAGTATAGCGCCCCTATACAATGCATGGAGTCGTGGAGTCGGTCCTGGTGATAACATTTATGACGTCGGATGTAGATAACTTGGTTTAAAATGTACAACAAAAATATTTCTGAATTTCAAATTTAAAAGCAATCAGATGTTGATAAGTTATTTTTGCTAGTGACACACATAATAATTCTTACTCCAGATTAGATCTGATGGATATTTGTAGTTTATAATTATCCTTTATTCAATTTACAATACAATTATTGGTCTAATTATTTTTGAATTTGCGAATTTCAGTTTCTAGTACATTCA
>JAOEHK010044896.1:0-12203 GCA_025447835.1 Labidoglobus nevermanni | reverse complement strand
CGGTAACGTTCTACCAGGGGTTAAACCCAAATCACTAGACTCGGGTACCGAGTGGTTGTACGGCCATCTTGTTTAGAAGGGGAGATGGAAATGGGTTATTACGATGGTATGGGGAGTCGTAGAGGAGCCTACTGCAACCACATCTGGTATTCAGATGTCGTACTGTCCTCTCTTTAGTAGCCACTCGGTAGTCAACGGTAACGTTCTGCCAAGGATTAAACCCAAGTCCCTAGCCTCGTGGGCCACTACGATTACTTACTTGGGTCTTCGTTATGTTGAAGTTGTTTTCCAGCAGTAACTTACGAAAGTCTGCAAGAATGATATTTTCGTCGTCTAGCATTGACATATCGATGAAGGTTTTAGAATCGGCAAAGGTGCCAGCCATCTGAACGGTATGAAGCAGGTCGCCGTAGCAGTATATTGCACTCTCACAGGTCTGAGGCAAGTTACTTGCGCAAGGCGCAGCTAAGCAAATCCAAGTGAGGATCATTGCATGATAAAGGCGCTGAAAGGCCATACTGATAAAGAAACGGATGCTAAGCGCGCAACAGTCAACTATAAACTGAGTGCAATAGCGAATAGCAGCGAGTGATTAATAAAGGCAAGTAAATGTCCCATATGTCATGCTTGCCTCCTATGTAGTCTTTAACTGCTTATCGTTGCAAGAAAGCTGCATGCGTAAAAACACATTAACGATCGGTTTTTGCTTTATTTTCTCATTCAAGATATAAACAGATAATGTGCTTCATTGAATTCTATTCATGGCCCTCGCTATATGACTTAGAAAATTGCATTACAATTCTTCATGTCCCTCTTCAAAACGTGTGCAATTAACAACTTTGGCTATAAAATAAATAATACCATAACATTAAATACAGCACTCCATCATCAGAAACCTTTCGCCACCCTTGGCCTGGGATGGGCGCAACCAGTAGGATCGTAATCATTGATTAAATGCGATCAATGGTAACAATTCTTTGCTGTGCCGTAACTAAGTAATAATATCACAATGAATTAGAAACAAATTACTGCAAGAGAGCAACGATTCTTTGCAACAGAAATTGATAAAATCATAATACTACGGCTGGTCTCTTATCAGTTGCGGTGAACAATTGCGTCACAACCGCGTTGTAAGTGATTAGTCAAACTAAATAATGCATGTTCATTTGAAAATTTGCATCTCTTCAAATTCTCATTTATTATCAGCATACGCAGCAATCGTCTCGTTAAGTGTTAACGACTAGGCACTAAATCAGTGCGTGTGTATGTGTGTGGATTGAAATTGTCTTATTGATAGTAGTCTGTACAACAACTGGCTTAGGTGTAACTAACTGTCTCTTATCTCACATTGTTCCCAGGATTCAATCATTGCTTAATGCCTAATAGTTACAAGTAGTTGCTTAAGTCTTTCGCGTCAAACGTGTGTAATATATGTAAATTGCCTGTGTATGTGTCGCATTGTACATAAAATAAATAAATTCATCTCAGTATCTAGAAATATAAATACAATCAACTTCCAACGTATATATAGCACTCTCATTCAGCGACATTATTGTGCACTGGCGAACTGGGTGCATCCGGCGAGTTCGATTTCGACACTTTGTTATCGTTCGAATCCTTCTCGATGTTATCGTCTGCAACGACCCTCTCCTGTGTTGCGATATCCATCCAATGCTGACGATTAATATTAACTCCATCGACCAGAGGCACAAGTTTATCGGACAAGCGAGAAAATGCCTGGCGACAAGATTACAGAAATTGCCAATTGAAGTGGTGCACACACGGAAGGGCTAGAGGACGAATGGCGGCACAGGGAATGCAATTATGGAAAGACCGTTGCAGTTGAAGGGAATTGATACTTTCTACTTGTTTACGAAAATAAAAAACGATGATATGATCTCACCTCGTAAATTGGCAAACAAATTGAGTCTATAAAGCCTACTTGCATTATAGGTAATTGGTCCTCCTTCTCCCTATTCATTAAGTCCTGAAATTGCAAGATGGATAAGCGTGATAGTAGTCGGGACAGCTTAGATCGCTCTTACAATTGGCGTAATGTTAAACTCCTGCCTCTCCATATCTCCCTGCTCGAAAAACTCGGACGAAACTAACTCGGCGACGCGCTTCTCCACGTCCCACGGTTTCGTTATCGCCGCCAGATCACAAACAGTCATTAGCATTGCGCGCAACAATTCTTTCTGTTCCGCCAGCTCGAAATTGGGGCCTTCGTTAATGAGCGCAAAGAAAGCCCCGCGTTTTCTACAATGGTAACTTGGTGAATACGGTGTGGGCAAGACATGAGCTACAATTACCTGAAATACACGGCCAGGTCAGTCGATAAAATCGCTTCTTCCACGAGCCGGATGACTCTCGAGTACTCGTCGGGGGAAACATTGGCAAGCAGTTGGTTACCGGGCGAATTTAAAATCATAACGCATTGGTCAAAGTGGTGATGTTCCATTGTGGACGTGGAGTAAAGTTGAGCCAGTGGCGACGACGCTCTTATCAACAGAACCAGGCTTTGGTATTCGCCACCTGTTCCCACAAGGTGTGGATACTTACTTGATTTGAAAGGAATTGTTCGTTCCGCGATGGTCCAAATCGTGGCACAGACAACCGATAATCAATGCGAGGCACTCGACGTCCCCGAAGATCTTCCACCACTGGGTCGCGGTAAGGATTGCGAACATCATCTGCGCGACGTTGAAAGCATGTCTCCAGTTGTGGTAGATGACATTGCGGTAGTTCTTCTTAACTGAGAGCAGCCAGCGGCAGAGGACCTCGTAGTCCATGTGGAAGCGCTCCACGAGGTCCAGGTCCAGGAACATTCGCACGCAAGACGCAATCGTCTCATCGTCGTCCATGTGGATATCATCGAAAGAGAACTCATGTAAGCGGATGTGGGCCGCTGACGGAACTCGCATTTTCTGCAATTTCCAAATAATAGCATTCACTTAACCATCCCCAAATGCGAATCCTGCGACGATGGATTACCCGTAATCGCTGAGTGTCCTCGAGACTCGCAGTCGCGTGGTAGGATAGTACCTCTAGGGTAACGCTCTGTTTGGCGATGGCGACCACTGCCCTCTCATACATGTGCGTATTGTGAATGCCCATACCGCAGAAGATAGCGAACGCTTCCACAAAGTTCTCGTCGTTTTTGGTGAAGGGTAAGTCCTCGAATTTGTTCACCAGTTGGATGACGCCGATGATCTGCGCCGACGAATTCTTGATCGCCATGCAGAGGATCGTCTTATGCTTGAAGCTGGTGCCCTCATCTACATTGGGATCGAACCGTGGGTCCTCGGACGCGCATGGGATAGAAACGGTCTAGAGGCGAATGTGTGAATGTCTAGATCTTGTTTTCGCTTGGATACATTTACCTCGCCGGTAGTGGCCACGTAGCCAGTAATTCCAATATTAATGGGAAAGCGGCTCTCGTGTGGACTGGTGCGCGACTCTCCGTCCTCGCCGTTCAGGTCTGTGGCTTCGAAATCAAAGACTCGCGAGAAGCTCCCCTTCGACGCTTGATGCACGAGCAAGACTTGGACGCGCTGGCACTGAATGAGGCTCTGCATATGCGTCAATATTCGGAAGACCACGTGCTCGATGGTACTCTGCTCCTCGAATATCATGCGCGCCAGGTCCAGGAGTACCTGATTGCGCTTCACCTCTAACTGCGACTTCTCGTAGAGGTGCGCATTCCGCAATCCGATGCCGCAGAACTGCAAATAGCTCGAGAAGATCTTCTCGTCCTGTTCGGTGAATGGCATATCGTCCAGCTTATTGATGACCTGGCAAGCGATAGAAAATTACGCCACATTTTCGCTCGCTGAAAGAGCAATTGCGGCACTCACTTGCGCCACTCCAATAACGTCCCCGTTCGTGTCCTTAATGGGCATGCAAAGGAGCGTGTGCGTTTTATAGCCGGTGAGCACATCGATGTCGTGATTGAAGCGTGCGTCCTGAAAGTTGGATTGGTATGTTGAAAGACGTGTGGCACACGCAGAACTCAAGCCCTACTATTTAGGCCCATCTTCCTTGTACGGCCTCTTAGTTTGGAAGGGAATATAGGATTGGGTTCTTGGGATGAGATGGAGAATCATAGAGGAGTGTACTGCAACCACATCTGATATTCATATGTGGTACTGTACTCTCTCTAGTGGTTGCTCGATAGTCATCAATTATACTGTGCCAAACATTGAACCCAAGTCACCAGGTTCGTGGACCATCTTGGCCCACTTAATTTTGGATGGGAAACTAGGATTGGGTTAATGGGATGGGATGGGGAGTCGTAGAGGAGCGTACTGCAATCACATCTGCCATTTCAGATGTCGTACTATCCTCTCTCTACTGGCCGCTCGATAGTCAACGGTAATATTCTGGCAAGGATTGAACCCAAGTCACTAGGCTTGTGGGCCATCAGGCTTACCACTCGGATACCGAGCGGCTATACCGAGACCATGGGTTGGTTGGTTGGTTGGCTGGTTAAAGGGTGTGTGACACATGCAGCACTTAGGCTCTACTATTTGGGCCCATTGTACATCTTCCTTGTACGGCCTCTTAGTTTGTAAGGGAATATTGGATTGGGCTCTTGGGATGGGATAGGGAGTCGTAGAGGAGCGTACTGCAACCACATCTGCCATGTCAGATGTCGTACTATCCTCTCTCTACTGGCCGCTCGATAGTCAACAGTAACACTCTGGCAAGGATTGAACCCAAGTCACTAGGCTTCTGGGCCATCAGGCTTACCACTCAGATACCGAGCGTCTATACCGAGACCATGGGTTGGTTGGTTGGTTGGCTGGTTAAAGGGTGTGTGACACATGCAGCACTTAGGCTCTACTATTTGGGCCCATTGTACATCTTCCTTGTACGGCCTCTTAGTTTGTAAGGGAATATTGGATTGGGCTCTTGGGATGGGATAGGGAGTCGTAGAGGAGCGTACTGCAACCACATCTGCCATGTCAGATGTCGTACTGTCCTCTCTCTACTGGTCGCTCGGTAGTCAATGGTAACGCTCTGTCAGGGATTGAACCAAAGTCACTTTTCTGCTACCGACCGGTTGTCCTGAAAGTTAATCAACGCTTCATACATCGTTGAATTCGCTGATGGCCCGCCAGCGAGTGCTAAGTTGGATGAATGAAAAACATATCGATCCGAAAGCCACCATCATGCACATCAGGACCCACATTGGCACTTGTTGGCGTGTTCGCCACTTAAATATCGCCTGCCGCCTTAGCAATTTCATTAGGGCTTGCAAAGTGCACGCGGAAAATAGTGCATATTTATCCTCGCGCGCCTAAAGGCAGCACCTCGAATCAGGCGCAAGGACAGCGAGAAGAATCTTTAATCAAGCGCAATGTATGCAGCGAAACTTATGAACGCGACGTGGCAGGACGAGACGCATCGGGACGAAGGATTAGAAAACCGTCATATTGCGGACGCGAAGGAAAACAAAGAAAATCACCCTGCAATCAATAAGATGCGTTCGGACAGGCGTTGCGCCATGTTACCAAGGATTAGGCTCAATATCATGGACACTGCGACAACACAATGAATTGCTTCTCATAAATCTGAAAGGCGAAGCTGCTCTTTTTAAGCGAACGCTCAATTTGCCCTCGTAATTTTCCGCATTCTCTCGCGCCAGTACACACAACAATTGCAGTTCCGTGTTGGTAAATTTAGCGCTTATTACGAGCAGCATTCTCAATGAAATCCAATGGCATGCATTGTCATAAGAATCGCACCCTAGCAGCCACATTGTAAATGCCCTCGCAAGGTACCTGCTCCGTAATCGTGTTATGTAGCTCCTTCGAGGACGGAGGGAGGGGGTACGGTAGGTGCGGCATATTCAGAGGGCGGCAAAATATTGATAAGGAGTTGACTTACGGCCTAGCCCAGATACTATCAGGGCACGGAGTCTTTGGAGCCTGAAGCGAATTGGTAAGGCGGAAGTTGACAGGTGCTGGTATGCACCGCACGCTTTTTCACTGCACCAGGTGGGAAGCTGAGAGGGACAAAATGATTGCGGAAACCGGACCTGCGGACGCAAACAACCTAGTGGACAAGATGCTCGGCCTGGGACGCCGTCACGACCTTTGCAGAGGACGTAATGAAGAGGAAGCAAGGTGACGAAAATGCTAAGCAACAGGGAGAGGTGATTTCGAGAAGAGGACAGTAAGATCACAGGGCCCAGGGCCCAGAAGGCGGTTCCGGGGGTGGATAACCTGCTGGCCATGTTGGTGGGTTTTTAGTCGGTAGGCGCGCCCTCGAGGGGCGAATCCGGCACGAAGTCTTTTGAAGATTTTCCCCCAACATCATGTACCCGCAGACAAGAACGGGGAATACAAAGAAGTAATTATGTTAATTATGGCTACACGAGTAGTAATAGAGGTATTGTTTTAGAGATTTTAGAATTATTTAAGGGGCGCGCTACGTCACTGAGAGGACACATTCGTGCTCAAGATAATTATACCAGAACTCTTGAAGCAACCACATGCTTGTCATGTTTGCTACGGCGATCTGCGAATATGTTTACAGTAATTAATTTGAACGCAATTCAATAGTAATTATGACTAATTGCGGCGAAAATAGGAGTGATAAGTAAATGGCGGCAACGCAATCGTATTCTCTAGAGAGATGCTTGTGTATGTCCCACTCGCATTCTGCTAATGAAACATGCACACTCCACCTAGGACGCGAACACAACGATGTGTAATTATACTTAATTTAACGTAAAATGATAGGCACTTCAACTAGTTTGTTGATGCAAGCGTATATCATATCGCATTGTTGTAATTGGCGACGGCGCGCTGCGTGCGACACTTTATCCTATCGATTAATTAGCAAATTACAACATTCAGACCGCTGAGTGTATGGCTGACGAATACGCACACGAAGAGGCATTACCTTATAGGCGTCGGGAATATTGACTGGGTCGCCGCTCTCCGCGACGTAGCCAACAATGCCTGTGCCCCAGGATATCCGAATCTCGTCCTTCTTCTCCATCTCCATGAGCGTGCTCTTCGAGCAGACGTCGAATAGCTTGGAGACCAGCGTGCGCCCATTGCTGCCGCTGTCACCCTGCACCAGGAACAGAGATCCGCGGTCGGCGTGCAGCAGCATGGACACATTCTGCAGAATCTTGTGGCACAACGAGCGCACCTCCAGCTCGTTGCAGATATCTTTGACCTGAATCAGTGCGAGAGGAATGTGCGAGTCTAGGGTGCAAAATGCACTTAGCGCAATTAGCTGGGAGTGCTCGGCGGAAGCGGGGCACCGGCGGGCGGAAAGTGGGCAGACGAACGGAATCGCGCATTACCAGCTCAAAGATGAGTTCCTTCTCGTCAAGCTGTCGCAGCTCGTGGCGGGAGCGTCGCTGACGACGTGCGGGTGTGGGCGAATGGGTCGACCCGCTGGTCGTCTGGCTCTCCGTGCCGGTGAGGAATGTCGTCTGCCCATCGACCGTACTTATCATTGGTTTCAGCAGCCCGCCGCGCTCGAATTCATGTGCGGATATCTTTCGCACGGGCGTGGTTGCCCCGGAACCACCTCGTGAGTTGTGAGTGGGCGATGCGAGTTCTGCGTTGGATGAGGTCGGCGTCGCATGGGACACCAACCACGCATCCACTACCTGACGAGTTGCCTTTCTGCGAACAAGCCGCGTAGTGTTGAACCAGGTAGGCGATCGCGAAGGAAGGCAGCCTGGCGCCTACCTCAAGAAATAATCTTGTACGAAATCGGGATGCTCATCGAGCCATGATTCCATTCGTGCGTACTCCGGATCATAGCAGTTGCGGTGGAGTCGTTGCAGACCGGATTCGAGGCCAGTACCTTCACCAGGCATCCGAGACTCCTCGCTGTTACGCAAG
This sequence comes from Labidoglobus nevermanni, assembly GCA_025447835.1. NCBI lineage: Eukaryota > Metazoa > Arthropoda > Insecta > Coleoptera > Staphylinidae > Labidoglobus > Labidoglobus nevermanni. Next base: position 4,329 of record JAOEHK010044896.1, on the reverse strand, counting down.
TGCAAGCCTATAATAACCACCAGAGACAGGGATGGTCAGTTGACGATAGAGATCATAGCGGAAGCAGAAAGGGCACAACTGCTATACATTATAGCGAGTATCTTTTCTCAGGTTCATTCCAGCCAGGAAAATATCAGATGGACAAACAACCGTGGATTTCCTTGTCTGTAAAGAATAATAAAATGCGTTCCAGAGGTGTGCGACGACATGTTATTGCCTGCCTGTAGTATGGGCGGGTGGTCCATACTTGTGGTAGAAGAAGAGGGCCAAGTTCATCTTCGCCATTCTATTTCTGCGAGCGTCACGAGTTTGTGTAAACACCATTAAACTCGACCAACGGCAAATATTCGCTTTATTTCTTTCCCATTTCGTCCATACTCATCTCCATTAGAAGTCACAATTGATTGATATTAATTGATATCAGCGTCATAGCGTCAAGGATTCGGTCAAGTTCTTAGTGCCAGCGGAATTTAGGTCTCTCGAAGATATAACTGCCGCGACTTGCACGTAGAACGGCCTAAACCAAGGGAAGGTAAACAAAAAACTGAATTTATGAGGGATATCAATATATAAGTTTATTATAGTCAACAGGTTACTCAATAGTATAGTAATCTAATAATGTCGTTTCTCATGATCCCGAAATTAGCCTCTCCTCGAATTCTGAAATAACGAACAATGACGGGGAAAACCCGACGTTCATGTAGTGGATAAGGACCACCAGGTAAGGACCGCCATCCAGGATAGCCAGGGCTTTCTATGAAAACACCTTAAAAAGGCGTAACGGACATGGACAAGCCAGGGGAATTCCAGTCTGGCTATGGGAGACCCATCGATATCCCCCGAATTTGTCCCGCGGAGTAATGATTCAAGTTGCCCGCGAGTCCATTTGGGCGTCCCTGATCTATGTTGTCGTTGCAACCACCGCTGAAGTTGGTTGTCCAATAACTACTCCACGTCGCGGAACGATAAGCTCATCCTGCCCCTAGATCCTACTTCCATTTTCAGAATCATTACCAGACGGTACTCCAAATCTTCTTTGTGTCCAATTAGCTTTAGCTTCCCGTTGCGTAGTTCTTCCTTACGCGGAACGAATGTCAGTTTTCCATTGCAACTTTTGTTTATTCAGTTTATATCCGGTTCACTTGTGTCTTTTCACTAATCCCACAAATGTGGGATATAAATGAAGAATTAGAACTCAAAAAACACTGAACTTGGAAAAGATTTAGCCACTGAACAAATGGGCAACAGTGGACAGCGTACAACTGACCGTTCAGGAGGGAGTATCGACTCTCTTTTGGGATGAATCTTATATCGGATCTTATAAGCAGCGGTTGGGTGCCCGACCCTACATTTACCGCCTGCAATTATCTTCCGTCCGAAAGTAGATTAGGGGATGCCTGCGGCATTGAATGCTGCCTTTCAGCTGCATCTATTTCGGGAACGGAAACTTTGACAAGAAGCATAGCAAACATTGCATGAGCCCAAAAACGATGTTAGAAATAGACGGCTTGAGCCGGCGTCTGGCTCCCCCATGAACAGCGTACTATTTAAGGACGCTTTCCCTCCATCTGGCAACAACAGTTAACGCCACGGATCATCGACGAGCTTCCGTTGCGACATGCAAATGAGGAATCAGAAGCGCGCAATCGATAAACCGGCCGACTTACTTTTCTTGTGTCGGCTTTGGTGTAGCTTACACATGCTGAAGGAATGTCCCATGGGTCGACGTCGTCGAGTGCGGGCGGCGCGTTTCGCACACGTGGTCGCCGTGCAGCCGCCGCAACAGTAGCCGGCCCCGACGATGCCGATGTTGCGCCCAAAGTGGCCGCCTCCGTCGCCTCCGCTCAGCGGCGTCTGCCACGTCCTGGGGCAAAGCCCCACATCGCGCCACCACTCCTTCAGGGTCACGGCCACGCTCGAGACCTTCGCGCCAGTCCTCTGCCACGCGTCGCGGAAGCTGCGACGATTGCCGCCGCCACAGGGGGCGGCTTGCTGCTGCCCGCAATCGCAGCGTTGTTGTTTCGCTTTCCGGATATTGGCGTAGATAGGGGCGCAATCGGGACAGGGACAATGGGAGCGCACGTGGTGGGCTTGCTGCTGCTGTTCCTGCTGTCTGCTGCTGGAGGCGGTGGCGAGGTCCACGTTGCCGCCGCCGCCGCAGCGAGAATGCCTCACCAGCAAAATGCTGTTGTTGTTCGTTTCGGACAACCCACTCGCCGGCAGCCAGCAGACGAAGGACACCCGCACCCCTGTCGCCGTTTTCGTTGTTTCCTGGTCGCGCTTTCACGTTGACGTTGACGAGAGCGATGGGGGCGGCAGTGGTATCGGTAATGGCGACTATGGCAATAACAAATGATGAGCTAGGAACATACCGAGAGGAGAGGACCAAACTGCAAACTGCAACGCGATCGAAAGTGGATCACCGCTAGGCCCCGCCGACACAATCTGCTTAGTTTCGAACTCGAATCTGTCCCTCTTTCATTGCATGTTCCTGTTGTTGGGACAAATAATTATGCCCGTTGGCACTATCCTTCGCCATCATTTCCCTTATCCACTTTTTGGTGGTGTTGATAGTGCTATCAAATGATAGTCCCGTTCAAATTAACTTTCCGGGAAACGGCGCGTTATCTGACCGTGAACATTTGATCATCGCCAGACTGATAGGTAAACAGGTGAATGTGAGATAAAAAGGACGCCACGCAATCGGAGCAGTTCTAACCGAATTGCACTGGTTTCCGAGACTTTGCCTGATTAGGTCCCGGTTTAGCGACGCACTCTGGTAGAATGAGTGTAATTCCACGAATTTAGCAATCGATAATTAGTGGTGAAATTGCGTACACATGCCCAAGGCGTGAAATTATAGCCACAAATGCAATGTGCAGCTGCATCGTGGATCAAAGCGAGTAACTTGTGACAGGGACAAATTGCCATTTCTAATTAAAACCACCATTAAAGTGTGAAAGGGGTGCGAATATTGTCCGCAGCTGCATTGGTTAGTACTCGAACTTGTTTCATAGTTTCACAATCCAACAACTGTGCGAGTCGCTAAAACAATATCAAATTCAATGTGATGAAAAACAGATTGTTAATTGATTTTATTCATGTGCGCTAAAGCTCATTTCACTGAATTAACAATGCAAAATTAATTAAAATTTAGTTATTAGGATAGTGTTTGACGACTCTTCTGGTGGGCCGGAATTGTTCCATGTTAAAGTCAGTTCCTCGGAAGTCCTCAAACTTGTATAATGAACAGGCCCTTTCAAAGTTATGTTGTCTGGAACATCTGACAAAATGTTTCTTTATACGACAGCATTAATGTTTAATGCAAAAAAATGCTTATCCTTTAATGCATTTTTTGTACGTTGCGAGTGCTTTGAAATGGAATAAATTGCGAATACGAGACGTGGCATAATAAAGGGAAAATTGTCACTTGAATTTCAACGTACACGAATCACCAATGAAAGCACGCATTATCTCATCCGAAATCCGCGCTAGAATCAATGAGGTGGCCAATAAGGAATGCATTTGAAACGCGGACAATACATAGGCAAGTTCTAACGAAATTGCTGACTTGCCGTAATTGCATTGTGTTTGAATATAAAGTTAATTCAATTTGCTTTGCGCAAACGTTATGAGTTCAATCCAATCGCGCTGATAAGTAAATTATTATCCATGCATATATGGATACGAACGTAATTATGCCAAACGGAAATCGTGTGGGCTTGCGGTTGCCGTTAGATGGAAGATTGTAGGAGGGCAGTTTGCCCCCCTGCTGTTTGAGGCCATCGGAATATTGATAGCCCAGATTCCAACAAATTACTTTCGAACTGCTCCCTGTGTACTCCCCGACAGCTGCTAATCAGCTAAATATGCCATTTACTTGTTAGGACTGCCAGACAAGAACAAATGGCAACCGCTTAGCTTACAATAGGGCAAATTGAATATTGCAAACGGATTGATGATTGCACTTAGTTGCGATTCTTATGAAAACTCGTCTTCTGCAGCCTCTTGGCGTGCAGTGAACTAGTCAGCATATGGTAGAACTGAGCGTAACTGCTCAGCCGAGCACGTCCCAAAAGTGATTTAAGACCTACTATTAAGAATAATTGCAGTAATATTGTGCAATAGAATAGTCAGAGTCGGATTTAGACTTGATAAGGCCATAAGTTATATGAAATAAGGGGCTTCTACAAGTGTACACTGGTATTTCGAGATACGAATGCCCTGACATACGAATGTTTTGAGATACGAACGAGCCAGGGATATTTTGCCTTGAGATACGAACAAGATTTGAGATACGAGCAGTCGCAGGACCTTAACCTCTGCATG